>WEKX01003742.1:39150-73915 GCA_013390025.1 Pitta sordida | reverse complement strand
TCCGCCCCCGGCCCGAAACCCGCCCCTTAACCCGCCCCGGAGCCGCTGCCATGGACGGGCAGCACCGGCGCCGTGCGCGGGGGATGCTCGGAGGGTCCCGGGAGTGCGCGATGGTCGGGGCTGCTGCCGCCGCCGTACCGTGGCGGAGCATCGCTCCGAGCCGGCGGGGTGCGAGCAGGGTACCGGCATCGAGAGATGCGGAGGAAGGCAGGAAGCCGGTGGCACGCTCGGGGAAGCGCCGGGGCTGTGCCATGCCCGGAGGTGGCGGGATGCTCGCGGGGTACCGGCACCGAGCGATGAAAGGGATGCTCGGAGCCGGTGGGATGTAGGAGGGTACCGAGCACCGAGCAGTGCTCGGAGCCGGTGGGATGCTCGCAGGGCACCGGCACCCAGGAAAGCACGGGATGCCTGAGGCCGGCGGGGACGCTCGGGAAGCACCGGGACTGTGCGATGTTCGCTGTCAGTGCGATCCACCGGCAGCGATCAGTGCGAAGGATGCTCAGAGCCGGTGGGATGCTCGCAAGGCTCCGGCACCGAGCAACGCACCGGGAGCCTGAAACCGGGGATGCCCGGAGCCGGTGTGATGCTCTCAGGGTACGGCCACCGAGCAAGGCAAGGGATGCCCGGAGCCGGTGGGATGCACGGAGCCGGTGCAACACCCGGGAAGCTCCGAGGCCACACGCAACGAGCACAAAGCCGGGCCGGTGCCGCCCCCGGTCCTATGGACACTGACCAAGCGACAATCACCCGTGGCAACGCCGCATTCCCGNGGCGCCCATTGGTGGAGGCGCGCTCGCACCAGGCGAGCGCCAGCCAATAGAGAGGCGCCGTGGCTGGTGTGACGGCCGGCGGCGGGCGCTGATTGGTGGAGGCGCGCGTGGGCACAGGCGGAGCGGGAAGGGCCCGAAGCCCCAAGGGCAGCGCGGGGAAGGGGCGAGCTGGGAACGGCTCGGGATGGAAAGGGAGCTTAACCCCCCCCGACGTGGGCAGGGACACCTTCCACTATCCCAGGTGGCTCCAAGCCCCACCCAGCCTGGCCGTGGACACATCCAGGGATGGAGCAGCCACAGCTTCCTCGGGAAACCTGTGCCAGGCTCTCACCACCTGCCCAGGGAAGGATTTCTTCCCAATATCCCATCTAACCCTGCCTTCTGACTTGCCCATGGTCCTGTCCCTCTACGCCCCTTTTCCACAGTCCCTCTCCAGCTCTCCTGGAGCCCCTTTAGGCTCTGGAAGGGGCTCCAAGCTCTCCCTGGATCCTTCTCTTCTCCAGGTGAACACCCCCAGCTCTCCCAGCCTGGCTCCAGAGCAGAGGGGCTCCAGCCCTTGGAGCATCTCTGTGGCCTCACTCCAGCAGCTCCATGCTTTTCTTATGCTGAGAACCCACCAGACCCCAGCTGCCTCCTCATCCTCCAAGGAGTTGAGGTTCAGCTTCTGGTTTGGTGGGTTGTGGTTTTTTTCCCCACATGGTTTTCTTCCAGGAGTCGGACTCTTCCAACTCAGAATACAATTCCTTGTTTTGGAAGGATGCTGAAAATTCTACGCCTCATTTCCAGGCCTTCACTGACACCCTGCAGGACACACATAATGCTCGGGAGGCACATTAACCCCCTTCTTGGGGCCCATAACCCCATTAATTTACTCATTCAGCAATCCTGGCACCCACTCCCACTCAAGGGTGGTGCAGAGCACAGGGGAGAGGTTGTGCAAGCCTTGCCTGGGAAGCAGCAGCCCACAAACACCGGTGTCTACCTCAAATATTCCCTGCTGATTTGCAATCCATCCTTAGATCCAATCCCCATTAAAACCAGCCCTTACACTGCTGAGGAAAGCTGCAGAGGTAGCACTGGAGAGGTAGCTGTCAGCCAATTCCAGGCAGCTGGAATTTCCCTGTACTCCTCAATTTTTAACCAAGAAACTGCCAGAAAAGACACACTGAAAGTCATCAGTTTTAACTCCGGCTTTTATTTTCTTACTCAAGCCAACAATTTATCCTTAAACCAAATTCCAGGAACAGAGAACAGCAACAGCTCCCAGCTGGGGTGTACAGACTCAGCTCAAGACAGGACCACATCATCTCTATTTCCAAACCTTTCTGCTTTCAGGTTTCCTTGGAGACCCTGAGTTTTTTGCAATTCCTGTCACACACAGTATTTTTAATATTATTATTTTTTACAGTAAGATCTGGAATTGGCAGTTTGGCAAAGCTGAAACCTTTGAACAGAGATGAGCTCCACTACGTAAGTTTCATCCCCTTGGAAGGGGGCAGCTGCTCCTGTCAGATCCCACACAGATCCACACCTAGCACACAGGTATTCAGCTCCAAACAGAGGCAGGATTGTTTAATTACTAATTAATCAAGCTGTTTAGGCAGAGGGATATACTCTGTTCTGCTGAATCCACCAGGATCAAGGGATAGGATCACTTCAGAGCACAGCAACAGACCCACTCTACACTTTCCATCCACCATCCTCTGAACAGGGTGACCAAAACACCTCAGAACTGGTCACACTCTCTGTCACAGTGACACAAAAGTGCAAGAAGACATGTACAACCACTTTCCAGAGGCACTCGGTGCTGCAGTGAGTCCTGTAACCTCCACTGAGCCCTTAACTCTGCCAACCCACTGCCCCTAAGGACTAAACTCAACAGCTCAAGGAAACCACAAAGACTTCCCCAGAACAAGTTCAGCGACCACCCGGCACCCTCTAGGAAAGGGTGGGATGCAAAGCCAGGTCACTCTGTGACTGGGGAAGCATCCCCATGCCCTGGCAACACCTCAGGCTGGCACTGAGGACACCACCACGTGAGCCTTTTAAAGCCACCCGAGGGTCCAAGAGTTGCCTTCATTGCCAGGTGGCCGAGGGGACACTGCTCCCTCTGGTAGATCTGGGGGTGCAGCCTTTGGCCAAGCAGCTTGTGGTGCAGCCAGTCAGAGCTGAACTGAACGGCACAGTCGAGCAGACGCTCCCGATCCGACTGAGCCAAGAGAGAGCCCGGCGTTAACGGGTGGATCTTGGCCAGGTACAGGACCTCGTTCTTAATGATGTTCCCTGGAAAGGGTCAGCAAGAAGGAGAAAATAAGGATAATTTCTTATCAAGATTGGTGCCGGAGGTCTGTGTAATTTGTGAGTCCTGACTGAACGATCACAGCCAGTAACACCATTACCTGTGCCAGAGGTGGCATGCAAGGAGTAGACTTAGAACCAGGATTGGACTAGAAGAGGTTGTCTTCCCACAGCCCTTGAAGCAGGCATTAAAGATGAGACCACATACCCCCAAGCTGGATCAGCCAGAAGCCACAAGGCAAAGGACTAGAACTCAGACATGCAGCTCTAGCTCTGGAGACATCCCACCCACCTTCCTTCCAGTCTTGTTCTGCCAAGTATTCCCTGGAACTTACCCAGCCCTGAAAAATATCTTTGGTCTAAGAGGGTGTAGCAGACGGGATGGGGCCCATGGAGGGCATCCAGTGCCCGCCCGCGGTGGAACTCTGTGGACAGGATGTCTGAAGCAGGATCAGCCCTTGGAGAGGAGCACCAGTGCATTCGGCAGTTGTAGAAAACAAGGAAGCCTCCGCCCTCAAAGTGCAGAACCAGTCTGGGAGAAGCAGAGAAGTTGAAGCCTCTGATCAGAAACATCCCTGAACTCTTTATATTCTGCACCAAGCCACCCCCTCAAGGCAAGATGGCCCCTTTCATCATTTCAGCCATGAAACTTGGTGATGAATCCACACAACTTAGGGAGAGTTGTTCATTCTGCTACCCTGTGGTCCCTGGATGACCAAGGGCTCCAGCAGTAGGATCCAAAATCAGGGAAAGATGCTAAGAAGAGTAGTGCACAAAACTGTGTCTAAAAATACTTCTAGAGGTATGAAGTAATCCTTCCAAAGACTGCAGGATGGAGCACACGGAGTGTGTCCCTGATAAGTTCAGTGATTCCAGGAGCCCTAGACATTTGCTATTTAGCCAAAGCTTTTTTTAAACATTACTGGGGGAAGCTGGCATTTTCAGGGCATGATTCAGCCCAGCATCCTAAAGCTTCTCTCCTTAAGATAAAAATCTTAACAGAATTGGTACTGTGATCTCCAGGCTGACAGACAACACACATTTCACAATTCTAATGCAGATTCCTTGGCTGGACACACCCCACACCCACTCGTGCCATCTCTAGTGCTTACCTACCCTTGGAAATAGCAAAGCAAATTAAGGCTGAGAGCATCCCCCTCACAAACTGAGTTTGGATAGAAGAGTGTATCTCCGGAACGAGAGGTAGTTCCAGACAGGGCTCCATGAAATACTACCTGGGTACAGGATCCTTCCAGTCCCCCCTCTTATTGGCTTTGTTTGCTCTTGAGAACTCGTTTGCCCGGATGCTGCCGAACAAGCCGAAGTGGAAGCGCAGCCAGTTGCCCGGACCTTCTGCTCCATCTGGGGCTTCAGAACTTGAGTGCTGGAATTCCTGTAGCTCCTCAACCTGGGGATGTGGGGCACAGACCTGTTCTTGCCCTCTCTGGGCAGAACTTGCCCCTTCTTCCAGCACTGTCTCTTCTGCACTTGGTCCTAAGGGACCTTCAGCTGCCACAAATGCCAGGTACAAGTTCTTCCCGTGAACCTGAGAAAAGAAGTGGGATGTACCAAGGATCATAGAATCAGGGATGCTTTGAGTTGAAAGGGATCTCAGAGATGATCCCATTCCAACCCCCTGCCACAGGCAGGGACAACTTCCACTACACCAGGTTTCTCAGGCATCATCCATTTCCATACAAGTGACTATTTTCCACAACTTCTTTTAGACAGAGGGCACATCACCCCACCCTGAACACAGGATTCATTGGCATCTGAGTCATTCCCATCAGAGCTGCAGTCATCCTCACAACATTCCTTCTCTTCAAGAAGCACAAGGTGCCAATCCATTGTAAATCTCTGAGGCCAGGACAGACACTCAGGGTTTTGAGATCTGTCATCACCACTTCTGATTGGCATCCCCAATTTGTGCTTCCCATTTTGCTCTCCCTTTTTAATCAGAGGTGAGGCTGCACCAGCATTTGGCCAGTCAGGTCCAGTTCATCATCTGAGGGATGCCAGGCAAGTGAAGCCCTCAGCAGGACCAGCCCAGTGTGACTCCCATATGGGTGTCCACAGCACAGATGTCTCATCTTAGCCAGGGGAAGCCATGAGGAAAACATTCTCAGATTCTGTACCCTCTGTGACCCAGATGCAGGACAAGTCCCTCACACTTGTCATCTCATCACACTAAATTCATCTTTAGCTCAGCTCACCTGGGAGTCCTGGAGCCTCAGGGCATTCAGGGAATTCACATTGATCTTCCGGCTGCTTCCCCCGACCTTGACCACCACTTGTCCCACAAAAGGGGAGGTCAGCAGCTGGAACTTCCTCACTGATGGGCCCTCTGGCATCTTCAGCAGCTCTTGAGGGATTAGCAGGTTCTTTTCACAGTGCCCTAGACTTGAAGGGAAGTTGCAATTCAAAAATGCACAAAACTAGAAGCTGAGCTCACCACAATCTCCTCACACTCATTTCCCTCCTTAAGTTTCTTTCAGGACCAAGGAAATAAATGAGTTTCCATACTTGGGGATATAGGTAATTTAATCAAACACAGCCTCAAACAACCTCCTGTAAAGCAGGAATTCAACCTGGGGATCTCCAGAGTTCCTTTTTCCTGCAGTAGTGGAAGATTTCCCTGCCTATATCGAGGGGGTTGAAACTAGATGATCTTTAAGGTCCCTTCAACCCCAAGCCATTTTGTGATTTTATGATTAATGACCCAGAACCAGCACAGGCCAGTGAGCCACACTTTTACTGCTTCAGCCACCATGGAAAGTGCTGCTCTGGAATTAGCACATCTCCACCGCTTGCTTTACCCAGTGCTTTCCCCACTGCTTGCAGTGTCATGGAACCAGTTAGGGAGCATTACTACACCCTACTAACAGCATCTGACGTCAGAAGACTCTGGATGAGTGGGAGATTAAGAAGCACCATCCTACAGCATCCTGTGGTTCCCTCCAGGAAGCCACACCAGCACACAAGGAGCCCTTTCTGGCATGAAATCCCAGTCACTTGCAGTTTTTCTGAGGATTTCTGCCTCAGTTAAGAAAGCAGACTCCAGGACCAGGAAAGCTGATTGGCTTTCATCCCACAGTGCCAGTTCTCCCTGCAGACTAATCCCAGAGGTCAGCACCCACCAGGGGTTCAGCTTCAGGCTCCACAGCACTAAGAACCTCAGAATCTGAGGGACCTGGCACAGCTCTGAGATGGCTTGATGTGAAAATCAACAGCAGTCCTGTGGTCTTCACCAGAGGAGCCATTCCCACCTCATGCTGGCATCTCAGCTTCTCTGCTGCCTCAGAGACAGCAGCCCATGTTTGCATCAGCTCAGAGGGACTAAAGCCAAAGCCTCCAGTGCCACATGCTCCTGCCAGAGCAGGGGAAAACTTCTGGCATGGCTGTGAGGAGCAGCAAGGGGTGGACATATGCTCAACAGAAGCATGCAAGACCTGTAAAAGCCTTCCTGTGCTGCAGCACAAACCAAATCCCTTTTGGGAGGGCCCACGAGGAAAATCTTTCAGGAAACATTAAATTAATGTCTTAGACCCAGGTAAAGGCATTAAGTGATCATATAGAGTAGCTTTACCGGGGTAAAGGACTGAGCTTTAGTCCTCCGTGTCCAGGGGCATGAGATAATAATTGACAGACCTTCTCCAGTTTCACTCCCAAAAATGAGCATATTGGGTTGATCAAGAAATAGATTAAGACAATTAAAGAGACACTTGTGTTTCCAAAGGCACCAACAGCAGTTTGGAGCCCTGGGAGCAGTGCTTGGTTGCAGGACACAAGTCACCCAAGGGGTCTGCTCCAACTATTCAGGTGCTGGATTCATATCAGGCAGCTGCTAATTTGGTTCTTAACAGGCTCTTTGTGAGAGACTGGAAGTGCTGAGCTCTTAAGGTGTTAATGCCCACTCCCTCTGACAGCAGAGAAATGCTCTCCTTCAAGAAGAGAGACTGTCCTGTTCCCCAGGCCATCCGACAAACGAGCATCTGCTGTCTCTGATCCCTTTCCCTCTATGAACCTTCCTCCTTCACCTTTTTCCTCCAGACTTACTTGACTATCTTCAAAAACACTCCAAGGAGGAAGAGGGGGATAACCACCCCCAGCTGCCTACAGGTCATGACACCCACCTGCCCAGGAACATGACCACCTGAGCTGGTACAAGTCTGGGGCAGGAATCCAGGTTTCCAGGAAAAGCCCTGCCCTTCTGGGGGCTCATTTCATCCTTGTGCTTGGACAGAAGCCAAGCACCCACAGCAGAACAGAGCAAGGACAAACATACCCAGGTTCACGTGCCCCCAGAGCAGCTCTGCCAGCTCACCTGTACCCAGGGATGGCAGGAAGCCCCACTGTGACATTACAGGCTCCCACAGAGATTTCAAGGCACAGCCCTGACCTTCCAATGTGCTGACAGGGGAGGGCAAAGCTCCCCATCATCATCATCTCACGATCAGCCAAGCACAGATTTGCAGCTCTCCAAAACAACTGAGCTCCCACCCAAGTCTCCTCAGGGCACTGGAAGCACCCACTGCACTTCCCACAAGCCCCACATTCTTACACCCAGTTCTCAAGCCACTTCTCTCACCTGGCCCACCCTGGGCAGCCTTCCTTCCCTACCTTACTGCCCCCCTTCTGCTCCTCCACAACCCTTCCCCTACCCACCCTGAACAGGACTCACTGCAGTCAAACCTCTTCCACCCACTTACTTATATAGGGAAGGAGGACACTCCCCCCAAACTGAGGAGCTCCCCAGTTGGCTGATGGGGGACGAATGGGAGGGTTTCAGGTGTGGACCTCGCTCCTCACCCCACCTGTTGCGAAGGTCTCTAGGATGTGGTTGGGCTGGGGAGGAAGCTGGGCAGTGGGAGGAAGGTGGGGTGGCTGTAGGAGGGGTGTGCTCAGCCCTTGCTGACAACATGATTATTGGCTTCAGGGCGTTGTCTCTGAGTTCAGCTGGAGCCATTTAGGCTGAGCAACAAACAGCCTCCCAAGTGAAAAAAGGTTAGTGAGAAAACCAAAACGATAAATCACAATATTATTAGAGTGACCTGAGGGTTTTTTCCCCCCTGCGCTGTCTTAGGGGTGTTGCAAGCTGCATGGAAAACATACTGGGTGCTTTTCCTCATTTGTATTAAAATCATGGAGTCACAGAATGGTTTGGGTTGGAAGGCACCTGGAAGATCAGCTCGTTCCACCTCCCTCCCATGGGCAGGGACACCTTCCACTGGATCAGGCTGCTTCAAACCCTGTCCAACCTGGCTTTGAGTTGCACCATTGCTGGCTCTGTCACTTCTAGAGTTTGTCATCCTGCACTGGCTGTCCCAACTTCTGTATAGGAGAATGGGCCCTGTGTGGCTCCAGGGCTGCAATGACTCACTGCTTGGGAGTTGCCAGGTCTGAGCAATTAATTTAGTAAAGATTTTGCCTGTCATTAATAATCTAACATTTATTATATGAGATATTTATATAGGACAAGGAGTAATGGCTTCAAATTCCATGAGGGAACATTTAGGTTAGATATTGGGAATAAATAATTTACTATCAGGCTGGTGAGACACTGGACCAGGGCTCTGAGAAACCTGGTCTCATCCATTCTGACTTAAAATTGCTCTCTAATTCTATATTATGAGCTCCCTGGAACAGGACCCACTGCACCATTTCTTTTCCACGTGTATTTCACATGTAAACATTTATCCTCAGCCCTCTCCAAGAAGCCCACAAGGATAATGAGTCAAGCAAAAACCACCTGGTTTTATTATCATTGTTTTATTTCCATTAGTTCTAAAGGTGTAGAAGTTACGTGGATTGGTAGCCATACTACTTCATAATAGATATTTTTTTTACATCTTTAAATAATTACAGCTTGTTCAGTTGGTTGGTTTCCCTCTCCCCATTACAAATAGGTGTCGGTTCCATGAGACCTTCCCAGATGACCTGGAAAGTTTCAAACTTTATAAACGGGGAGGAAAAAAAAGGAAAAACAAAACACCACCCCTGACATAGTCACAGCTTCAATGTTACATTACAAGTTGGTGATTGGTTTTAAAGCTCCCTTGCAATATTCCTGAGCTCCTCCTGATTGCACCCTCTCCAGCCAAGCCCATAAGATTGCAAGTGATCCGAGGATCCCTTATGATTAATTTACAAAGAATAACTGAAGTGATTCAAGATATTGCACTTCCACAAAGAACAAAGATATTTAGAAATGGTTAAATGATCTTTCTACCCCTCTGTCTCCGTATCCTGGTTTCCCTCTGCTCATCTCACTTTGGTGGCCCCTGAGCCATTGGCAAGGTCTGGTTCGATACAGACAAACCTTGTGCTGCAAACCCTTCAGCATCAAAATGTTCATGGTTAGTGATGATCTCTAGGGGAACAAGTCCCACAAATGCATTTATGTAAGTGCTGAAGTGTTTTTTTCAGGTCTGGACCTTTCCCTCGTGTTCCTCAGGGCAGGGGCAGTTCTCAGTCCTGCATCTGTGTAGGACCTGGCCTGGTTAAGGTCCTCACTGGGTTCTCCAGGAATAATAGCAATAATAATAGCAAGAATTGCCTTGTCTTAATGTGTATCTAATAATTGTAACTAAGTCATTACCAAAGCAGGCTGTAAATGCCTCCCCCACCACAGGCAGGAAAGCAGAGCTCAGGTGGAACCCAGAATTTCATGAGTTGTCCCTCCTACTAGAAGGAGCTGAGTATCCTGCAAGTGGTGGCACTTCTATCCCCCTGTCCTGTGAGTATCCCTTCATCTGTCACTTGTGGAGTTTGTCATCCTGCATTGGCCATCCCAGCTCTAACCTACGAGAAGGGGCTCTCCGTGACTCCAGGGCTTGGAGAATCGCCAAGTCTGAGCAATTAATTTAGTAATGATTATATGTATCATAATCTAACATTTAGTTGGAAAAACATTTCCACCATGAGCGTGGTCAAACACTGGAACAGCAAACCAGAGAGGTGGCAGGGTTTCCATCCTTAGAAATTCAAAAGTTGTCCTCACAGCCCCCAGAGTTTCTGCTATTGAGGTCTTGTAAATGCTCCTCATTCTTTTTTCAAGAATTATTTTTAAGGCTTTAAAGAAGGCTAAAACCCAGTTAATAAATTTCTACTGTGGTCACTAGATAACCTCTGAGGGAGCATAAGGCAGACTTATGTTCTGCAGGGGTTTTCGTGTCTTGCATTGCAAACAAAGTCATTTATGGCATCTTGGAGTGTGTTTTAAGGGCAGGAAAAAATTCTGCCCTGGAGTTTGGCTTTGAGGAGAGGAGGAGGAGCAGCACAGCAATAAGACAGGGTGGACAGATCCACCGGGAGCACCCACATGGAAAGAGAAATCGGGGGTGTGGTTGGTCTGGACTTAAGCTCCTCTCCAGGAGGCCACCTGCTCCCCTCCCTCTGGAGTTATCCAGGGTGGTTCTGGCTATCTCAAATGTGTGCAGGAGCCAAGTGGCATTTTGTGGTGCAGGCTGCTCTGCTGTGGCCAGGAATTCACAGCCAGATCCCGAGAGAGCTCAATTGCCATTTACAATAGACTTTAGTTCAAGGAGGAGGCTGGCTAAAGACCCGCTTTTTTGTTTTCACCCCAAAATCTTATTTTTAGGTGCTGTTTCTGGCCTCCCCTCTGGATCCTACCAGACCTGAGCAGAATCACAGAATTTCATTAATTTTTATTCACGTTTCATGAATGCTTTTTCCTCATCTGTAATTAGCACTAATGATGTTAACACTGCATTAGCTCAGCAAGGCAGAGTGGGAACTGGTGCAGGCACCATCCAGCCGTTCCCATGGCATCATTGCCATGGTGTTTTTCTCCAGGGAGTGTGGAGGCTCTGTCACCCCTCCAAAACCCTGAAAATCTGAGTTACAGAGAACATAGGGAATGTGGAAGGGTCCAGGTCTCTACTGTGACTCCAGTCCCAGTCTTTACCACGACCAGTCCAGTTCAATCCTTCTCCTTAGAGAAGCTTTTATACAATCAGGAGGAACATGATGAGTTCAAAGACAACACAATGCCTTTCTTTTGCTTCAAACCTGTACATGGCTTTCCTCTTCACTGAAACCATGTGTTTGAGTGGAAACACTCCTTGTGGGAATGTTAAACAGTGGGAGACAGAGGATGGCACGTCTGGGAGGGTTGCAAAATCCCTCTTACACATTTTCACTTGGTAGTTCCGTACTCAAGTTCTGGATGCAGAGAGGAAAAGAGAGGAGATGGGAAGGCAAAGAAAGTAACAGAATTTGGGAGTGGACAGAAACAAATGTGGAGAATCTTGTAGGATGAGGTCTCCCAGAAATTCTCTGCCTGGACAGGAAAAGCTGTCCCTCCTCAGAGATGCTGATGCAAGTATCATGGCAAGCACCTGTTGAAGCACTCGACTGCACAGGGGAGCTGTGGCATCTGTGGTGCTGGAGTTTGTTAAGCACATGCTAAAGGCAGAGCAGTCAGGGCTGGGTTAGGCAGGATTGATCCCTTTATGAAAAGGGAGTGAGTCAGCGAGCTCTCAGCACCTCTTCCAACTCCATTTGCTACGATTCCCTCGTTCCTGAGAGCCTTACAGGCAAAAAAATGGAAGAGCCTTGTTTAGTACTCATGCATGAATGGAGTTATGCTTCTCTTGCAGGCAAGCAAGTCTATGCTCGTGCTTGGTAAAGAAAACAGCCCCTGCCACCTCCATTAGAAGCTGGAGCCTTTGCTTGTTGCAAACAGTGAAACCCTAAAGGATTAGATGTGGGAAATGCTCATGAGGCAGCTGTTAGGGGGAAATCAGGCACTCACAGTACAGCCAAAAAGAAATGACAGATTCATCAATGGCATCCTAACGAACCGAAAAGTAGGCAAAATAATTAAATTATCTGTCTCAAAAGCAGTGGCACAGCAGCGTTAGAAGAGCATCTTTCACTTGCTGTGCTCTTGAATCATCTCCAAGCCTGGCTCATCGGGGAGGAGCCCAGCCAATCCTCCAGGATTTGATTACCATTGTGGGTCCCCTCTGCCAGCTTCCAGAAGGTTCCTTCTTCCAAAATCCTCCTTTGAACTTTGAACAGACCTTCTCCAGGCTGAGCCAACAACCTCTTGGAAACACAGTCCCGTAATTTCATAATGATAAATAAGAAAGAGGTTACTATTAAATACAAACATTCATTAGCTTTCCAGACCATCTAGGAAAATGAAGACAATGCTCTACATGTGGGAGCTGAAAAGGGGGCAATGTCTCTTTTTGTCTCTGCCTTAGATCATGTAAAATCCACTAAAGCCATTAAAGAATCTCTAGTGAAGTCTGTTCAGCAAACTGTTTGGGAACTGGCTCCATTTGGTGTAAGATCACTGAATTTGGGTAATGAGAAAATGATGGCATTTTCTTCTGTTCAGGAAAAGAATGGATGGTGACAGAAATGTCTCTGCTCCACCATTGTCTGAGTTCAAATGCCAGATATTTTTAAATAAAACCCAAGGACTGTGTCCGTCTCTCTGTCTCACAGAAGGTGGCGACAATCAAATAGAGAGGCTTATTTAATGTGGGGGAAAAGGCTTCACATCCAGTAGTTACTTGAGATTTGAGTCTTCTGTGTTGGTTTTGTTAGAGCTCTCCTGGAGCTCAGATAAGTCCTCTTTACCTCTTTGCTGGAACATCCCACAAGGAGAGAGAAGGCAGGAGAGCAGGGGAGGTGGGAAACAACATTGACTTGATGATTGCTTGGCATCTTCTTCATCTCTCAAGCGGATCAGCCTGAAGTTGGTGGGTGGAAGCCCAGGTTATGCAGTTATGATGTCCCCGTGGTTTTCAGCTAGCACCAGGCTGTTCCAGGAGTCCTGTTTGTTGCTGGTTTGGGGAGACTGGCTGATGGCTGACTGGTAACCCTGCGGGGAAAGCTTCAGAGCTGAAATCGCAGGGTGAATGGACGACCCATGGCCGGACATGGCAGAGACCGAGAACGCCTGTGGAAAAAGGAGAATCCTGTGAACAAAGCTTCAAACCACAGAGGACCATGTGAATCCCTTTAGTGTGGGCTGGTGCCATGGCAATAAAATGTCTGTGGATTTGCTGCAGAGCTGCAGATTGCAGCTTATGTGTTATACTTTGGGCAGGCTTTTTATTCCTCCTTCCTTCTTTTCCTTTTTCTTCTAGAACCACAGTCACAGAATGGTTTGGGTTGAAGGGGACCTTAAAGATCCTCTCATTCCAAGCTGCTGCCATGGGCAGGGACACCTTCCACTGTCCCAGGTTGCTCCGAGCCCTGTCCAACCTGGCCTTGAGCGCTTCCAAGGAAAGACCCTGTTCTTTCCTACTACTGCATGCAGGTCATCTTGTTCTCTTCTGAATGTCAGAAATTATAATTTTCCTTCCCAAGGCTCTGGGATCTCCTAGTTTTCAAATGAAAACATCTCGTGTGAATCCACTGGGTGTGGATGCACTGCTGGTCCCCAGACATCTAGTGGTGGCTGTGGTAGAGATCACACCACTTTACCCTGCAGCTCTCTGCTGTCATGCTCGTATCGCTCAACACACAGCCAGAGAGTGCCGAGAAAGTAGGAAAACATTGCTAAGTTTTTTCTTGCTTAAAACAAAGCCAATCAGAAAAAGGTAACAGGCATTTTCTTGCTATGGGATCCGTAGACCTGCCCAGCTAGGGGGAATTTCACGTCTTCGAAAAGCAGAATTTAGTGTTTTTTAAGAAGCTGCTATTTCCTGTTGTCCATTCAGAAAGACCACATTCTGGGTATCCCCAGAGGACAGGTCTCTTACTGTGAACTCCTAGACCCTGAGGTTGAAAAGAAGCAGCTTTTTTCCACAGAGATTCATGGAATCATAAAATGGTTTGAGTAGGAAGAGACCTTAAAGATCACCTCATTCCAACCTCTGGCATGGGCAGGGACACCTTCCACTATCCCAGGCTGCTCCTACCTGGCCTTGGTCGCTTCCAGGGATGGAGCAGCCACAGCTTGTCTGGGCAACTTGTGCCAGGGCCTCATCACTCTCACAGTCAATAATTCCTTCCTAATATCCCATCTAAACCTACTGTCTGTCAGTTTGAAGCCATTCCCCCTTTTCCTATCACTACACACTCTTGTACATAGTCTCTCTTCTCCTTTCAGCTCTTTCAAGTACTTTCTAAGTACCGAAGTAAGGTTTTGAGGATGTTCTTCTCCCTGTGTCTACCATCCTAATTCCCATCTTTGTCGCACTGCCAGCATCTCCCTCTTTACCTGAGAAACTGGGCTGGGGTGCCCATAGTGAGATGAGAGCCCGGGTTCTGTTTTTATGGGGCGCATTTCCTCGGTGGTCGTGGCACTGCTGCTGCTGCTGGTGGAGCTGGTGGTCGGGGTGAGACTCTCGCTGCTGGATGGGCCTGTGAGAAAGCAGATGGTAAACCAGACTCTTTTCAAAGACCTTTCTCTGCAGAGCTATGCCCACCCACTAAGGAGTTTGTGTGGTAAAAATAGATTAAAAAATAGTTGGAAGGGGTTTGTTGCCGCTTAAAGGAAATCAGACTTCTTTGTTTGACAATCAG
Organism: Pitta sordida; assembly: GCA_013390025.1. NCBI lineage: Eukaryota > Metazoa > Chordata > Aves > Passeriformes > Pittidae > Pitta > Pitta sordida. The sequence continues at coordinate 59,336 of WEKX01003742.1, read as the reverse complement.
CCTCTTTTGTGTCTCTGAATCACATGTACACACATATAATAAACTCCTCCATTCAACACTTACCTGCTGATGTCTTTGTCTTGTTAAGGTTCTTTGGCTTGCGCTTCCTTGTCTGAATTCCCTCTTTTCTCATCGCTAAAGGCCTTGGAACCTGTGGACCCAAATATAAAAAGCCCATTGGTTTCCTCATGTCCTTAAGGTTGTCTAGGAGAATGTGATGCCAGCTCTACCTTTTGGGCTCCATGAAAAAATATAATGGAAAACAACAAGGTGGAACCCTGCTCTATATGATTTTTATCATATGCAAAGGTGCATATAAATCATAGGAGCAGCAATCATAGAATCCTGAAATGGTTTTTGTTGGAAGGGACCTTAAAGACCATCTAATTCCAACCCCTCTGCCATGGACAGGGTTGCCCTGTCCATGGCAGAGGGGCATGGCATGGCATGTCCATTGCATTGGCCATGAGGAATGGAACTAAGTTTGGCCACTAAGAAATCACCAGGGTGTTGAAGGCCCCTGTCTCTGATGTGGAATTGGCCTCGTTGCCACGGACTGATGGGAGAAGGGCTGGAGATTTGCACCTTGAAGTCTTGCCATGCTTTGGACTCCAGCAAGACTCTTCTGGATATATCAGACATGGCATCAATAGACAAAGCCACCACTGACAGGAAGAGACTATCTGGACACCTGTGCAACAAAAGTCACCTAACAGTCCCTGACAAGTCTACAGCCGAGTCTCAGCTGGGATCTGGCCCCTGGTGGAGAAGCTCAGTGCTTCTTTTTGCTTCCAACTTAGATTTTTTTACTTAAGTGCCTGAACTTAGGTGGGAAGAATCTGGGCCTGGTTTTATTTGTTTTTAAAGAGTATGCAAAAGGTAGCTAATGGGCATATGAGAAATGTCATGCATGCATCCCTTGCCAGTGTGATGTAATATTGAGAGACACTAAAGCCCAGAGGGACAGCGGGAAAAACAGCTCCGGGAAGGGCAGAGTTGTGCAAAGAACCCAATCCCCATCTTGGTGCTGTGGATACCCTGCCACAGAAAGTAGAGATCAGTGGAAGTTTTACCCCATGGAGCTTCATGTAGAGGCCACAGGCGTTGCAGACGGGTTCCCCCTCAGCATTCCTGCGCCAGAGCGTGGTGGTCGTCGTGTGGCAGTTGGCACAAGAGAGCCCGACGCGACGAGACGCAGACTGCAGAGGAAGAAAAGACATCAGCCCTCCACTGCCACCACCAGCAGCATCCCAGATCCCCCCACGAGCTCACTCCATCATGCCTCAGGTTTTCCTTTCCTCTTGCCTCTCTTATTTCTCTGTCTTTTTCTGTTTTCTCCTTTGGCGGTGGGTAACACAACGGCCTGGTTTCCCCATTCTTGCCTTTTGGCTTCTGCTCCACTGCCTTTCCACTGCCTCCTGCCTCCAGGACATCTCAGATAGTGCCAGAGACGTAAAATAAAATCATTAAGGTTGGAAAAGACTTCCAAGATCAGCGAGTCCAATCTGTGACTGATCAACTACAGCAGGGCACTGAGTGCCACACCCAGTAGCTTCATGAACACCTCCAGGGCTGGTGACTCCACCGCCTCCCTGAGAAGCCCATTCCAATGCTTTACCACCATTTCTGTGAAGAAATTCTTCCTGATGCCCAACCTGAACCTCCCCTGGCACAGCTTGAGGCCATTTCGACTTCTCCTGACAATTGTTACCTGTGAAGAGGTACCAACCCCCACGTGGCTCCACCCTCCTGTCAGGGAGTCATAGAGGGTGAGAAGGTCACCTCTGAGCCTCCTTTTTTCCAGCACAAGTCCCCTGAACAGAGCCCAGACCTCCAGCAGGTCCCGTAGGAGCCACTGAACCTGTGTACACCTACACTAAGGTGTCTGGATCTCAGACACTCCCACCCTTTCAGGTTCCCAAGCCCTTCCTGGCATCATGGCTGTCCCAAGATGTTATCAGTGCTATGGATGTTGTGTAATCCTTTCTGTCTTTGTGTGAAGTTGCTCATGTGGCTTGAGGGGAAGATACAAATAAGAGAGCTTCCAGAGGCATTATCTTCCTAACAACAAATGGGATAATTGAAAGGAATCCTTACTAATGAAGAAGTGCAGGGAATAGGCCTTCTGAAGTTCCTTTTCTGGATGAACTGGTTTAGTCGAGAGCAAAAGGCCACAGGATAAAGCAATGGGCTTGAAACCATATAAAACACAAGTTTGAGCTTGGAACCAGAGTGGGAGATAAAGGAAGAAAAAACCTCCACATTTTCCACATCTGCCTGACTCTTCCCAATACCCTTCAAGTCTCAGGTCTTAGAGGCTGAGGATGAAGTCTGGATGGGCAGAGGGCAAACTCCCTCTTTTCTTGATGATAATTTGGGACTGAGCAGAAGGATGAGAGCTGTGTGATGATGTCTATTCTCATGGAGAGGAGCCTACAGGGAGGAAATCTGATGGCCTTGGGCATCTAACCAGCTCTGCAGCCCTGAACAGCACAGCTGGCAGCTCTGTGATGGAGTGGAAGCCTGGGAGATGAGGACCTGGCAGCTACTAGGAATTTCCTCTGTGGCCTTTGCCACAGCTTTCTTCTCCATCATTATTAAACAGGATCAGTTAATCTACAGCTGCAGGACAGTAATAAATTGAAATTCTAAGTATTTCACAAGACTTTGAAATCTGGAAACCCCTTTGCTGCAAAGAAACCAAACTTTAGTTGTAACATCACCATGTCTTAGCTTTGATCATTAAACTCTGTGGAGTGAGAGATTAAAACAGAGCTCAAAGCAAAGATCTCCCCTTGCACGGCTCTCTGGAATATTTCAGTCTCCAACAAAGACGGGGGTTACACTGTCACTAATTAAACCAAATTACTTGCACTGAATGTATTTATTTAGGTAAACCAATTGGTATTAGTTTTACCACAGCCCTACATTGCATCCCAAGATATGTCCTCCTTTTCTTCATGGAAATTATATTCCAGAGGCAAAAGCAAGAATTTGGCCGGTTTTGCAAGATTTCCAGGTTTCCAGCTGCTCAACCAAAGTGCACATACAGATCTGCACAGTATTCCTCACAGAGCTTCCCAAGCCTTACCCCGAGATACCAACAACCCATCTCTGTGACAGAGCAACGTTGGCAACCAAGGGGCAATTCCTGACTACAGGGATGTGCCCAGGGGATAATGTGTAGGTTATTAAATGAGAAAGGGAAGGTCCCGGGTGCCAGGGTGAGATCCAGCCTGGATCGGTCGCTGCAGGGTCTGGGAAGGGTTTTCACAAGAGGGCGCTGGATGCCTGCGGTTGGTGGCAGCGCTCGAGCTGCCGGTGGCATTTTTGGGCACTTTGAGGGGACGGCGAGGGTTTGAGCACGGGTAGGTCTGAGCGATGCAAAGGGCAGGGCAGGTTGGGGATGGAGCCTCGTGGAAGACAAGGAATGGGGAAACGTGTCTCCCGGGCGTGTCTTGGTGGTTCCTTTCTGCCTGAGGTTCCCCGGGGACACAGAGACCTTCCCAAAACCCCTCACCGAAGCAGGCAGGGACAGGCAGCATGTTGACACCAAACTCATGGGCTCATAGAATGGTTTGACTTGAAAGGAACCTGAAAGGTCATCCAGTTCCAACCCCCTACCACGGGGCTTTGGAACACCTCCAGGGATGGGGCAGCCACAGCTTGTCTGGGCAACCTGTGCCAGGGCCTCATCACCCTCACAGTCAGGAATTTCTCCCTAGTATCTAACCTAAACCTACTGTTTATCACTTTGAAGCCATTCCCCCTTTTCCTGTCACTCCATGCCTTTATTAAAAGTCTCTCTCCATCTTTCTTGTCAGCTCCCTTCAGGTACTGGAAGGCCATAATTAGATCACCCTGAAGCCTTTTTCTCCAGGCTGAACAATCACGTTTCTGTCCCCCAGGTTCCTCATGCATAACTTACTGTCACCCCATAGGATTTGAGATGCCTTGACCTGCTCCATGAACTCTTCTTCAGCTCATCCAACAGGGCCAGGAGCAGTGTATCCAGAAAAAGTGCCCAGTCACCCAGCAGTGACCAGAGAATAAGGACCCAGAGGGTGAGAGGAGTATTAAAGCAAAGACTGGCTTTTGCTAAACCCATACCACAATACTTCCCCTGTGTCCTAAAGCCACTTCCACTGCCTGACCTGAGTGTCTGGAGAACTGCTCTGGACAGTACAAGGTCTCTAAGTGTCCTGAGGACAAGACAATCTGGCTTATTTTGGAAACCTGGACCAAGATCACATAGGTTTAGCAGACTCGGACCCAAGGAGTTGAAACACCCTTTGCATCTCCAGCTATCCAAGGTCTCTTTGCCTCACCCTCACCCCACAGATATTGTGTGATCTGGACTTACCAGCCTCCTCTGAGGTTTGAACAGGGGCCGGTTGATGCCGTTCATCTTGTGGTAGAGTCCACAGGCGTTGCAGAGGTAGTGCCCTGTGCCATCTCTCCTCCAGAGTGGGGTGGACATGGCCCCACAGTTGACACATTCTCGCCCCTCAGAATAATCGTCAAAGAATTCTGCTGCCATGATGGGAGAGAAGGGAAAAGACCCAGTTAATAAGGTGACGGTACATTTACTTGCTGCTCTGGTTCTCAGTTTAGCCAAGAAGGGACATTTCAAGCAATCACAAACATTCAGACTTTATAGACTGCAAGAAACAGCTTTTCCTTTCCCAAGGAAGCCCCTAGGATTATTAGGATTATTATTATACTCCTTTCCCTGCCGTACAGTGTTGGCTGCAGGAATTCTGTGGCAGCAGGGATGTGCTGGGACACGGCTACCAGGAGACAGAAATAGAAACCTTCCCTTCTGCTCTGACGTTATCCAATTTTCAAGAGTGGGCATAGCCAGGGCAAACAGATTGGGACAGGCAAACAGCAGTGTTTACAAACAAGACAAATTCCTGTGACCACAGATAAACAAAAGCCTGGCCCCACAGAGCTGAATTGCCCTGAGATCGAACAGCATCTCAGTGGGGTGGGGAAAGCTATGCCATGTGCCCTGCTTCCCCATGGGAATGATCCTCACCCAGCCCATTCCAGCTCCCTCCCAGCCCCTCTGCTAAGGGAAGTGGCTGCAGAGAGCCAAGGGTGGAGATGTTCATCTGTCTTCTCCCTGTTGTCTGAAAGAGAAGCATTTCCTGAGCCACACAAATACACGTGTACAACATGAAGATGTCCCTGGCCATGTCAGGAGATTGGAACTAGGAGATCTTTAAGGTCCCTTCCAACCCAAACCATTCCATGACACTGATTCCACCCTCAACTCAAGCTGACGCCTAACAGGCATTGTTTGCCGCCATTTCTGTGTTAGAGGCTCAACTTCTAATGGAAATCTCCATCATGTCACTGTCCAGGGCTTGGTGCATCCACCCACCACCTTCCTGGTTCATCCTGCGCCAGGGTTCAGCTGCAGAGGTGACATGAGGGTGATGCCAATTGGGCATGGAGTGACAGGAGAAGGGAGAATGGCTTCACACTGACAAAAGGCAGGGCTGGATTGGATGTTAGGAAAAAATTCTTGACTGTGAGTGTGGTGAAGCCCTGGCACAGGTTGCCCAGAGAAGCTGTGGCTGCCCCATGCCTGGAAGTATCCAAGGCCAGGTTGGATGAGGCTTGGAGCAACCTGGGATAGCGGAAGGTAGAAGGTATCCCAGCCCATGGCAGGGGAGTTGGAACTGGTTGATCTTTAAGGTCTCTTCCAACCCAAACCGTTCCATGATTCTATGAACTGCCCTGGGCTGGGCATATCACTTGTGAAGTGGTGCAGAGGTCAACACAACACACCTCAACTGCACCATCTGTGCAAAGACACAGGGCAGCTCAGCCTTCCCTACAAAGCCTTCAAGAAGCCAAGAACTTCACTATATTTTTGCTTGTCTACCTGCTTGTTTTTGGAGTATCTCAGCTTCCTGCTGGAAGACAATAGTTGCCCAAGGATCAAGCCAACAAAATTCGGCTTCTTGCCGAGCTGTGTCTCAGTCCCATGTGGATTCTCTGATATCTAACAGGGGTTATGTTCAGACATCAGCCTTATTTTCTCTTTTCCCCAGACTATTTTTGGATAATCTGCAGGAAACTACATAACCATGGAGGAGCCAAAGGATTAAAAAATTAATGTAGTGGCGCCAGTAAAGAGAGACACGTTGAAAAAGATTCACGGGAGCCGAATTCTTCCTAGAAATCCAGGCTAAAAATGACCAGAGATTACCCTGTGTGCCAGTGAGGAAATGGTAGAAAGCAGTAAATGAGTGTACCCAAGGGGCTCTGGAGCCAGAAAAGCAGGAATCCAGTATCTTCTCAGCAGATTAGTAGAATCTCATTACCCTTGAGCAACTCTGGTGGTTTCAAAGAGATGGAGATCCCTCCAGGTGATTTTTGTCCACATGGATTCAGTGAAACCATAACCACAAGGCCTCACTTTCCCCTTTAAAATGGCAATTGAGTCACAGCCAAAATCTAGATCAAATAAACTTCCTTTGAAAAGAGAAGGGATTGAAACAGCTGGTCAGGAAAGAACACATTTCCTTGAAAAATCTCGAGAAAGGAAAATATTTAGCTGCTTATTTCTTTTTTTTTTTTTCATCTTAGAAATTGTTGATTTTTTTTATTATCATTTTCCAAAGAAAAAGCCAAATTGTTTTCACAGTAATTTTTGTTCTGTAAGAAAATCCCTTCTTTAAAAATAATTCAGTACAGAGCTGTGATCATAATCCAGGGAGAATTTAACAGAGCAGAGGGAATCAAAAGGTAATTTGAGTGATTTGAGTTGTGTCTGTGACTAATTACAAAATGCAGTCTTTCATGGAGATTTTGCCTCCAGAAAAACAAAATATGGAATCTTTTAATCAAAGAAAAAGGAGAAAACTCCTAATGTCTCATAGAAATATTAAGAATTGGACTAACTCTTGAATAAGAAGGTCCCCAAAAATCCATATGATATGAAGAATTCTCAAATACAGGCACATTTCTTCCTTTAGAAAAAAACCCCAGAGGATGTGGAGTTGAAATCAGGCAAAGTGTTTTCTGACAATAAACAAATTTGCTGCTGAAAATTGAGCGTTATTTCCTAAGAGTTTGTGTGACATCCAGCTCCACTGCCCATGTTATTTTTCACTGTTGATTTGCTCTTAGATATTCAAAACACCAGCATAAACCATTCTTGAGACCTGCTCTCCTTTTCTATCTGTATTTATCTGAGCTATATATTTTTCCCTATTTCTTTGGCGGGTTTGGATTTCTTTCTATTTTTTTTTCCTCAATTTCCATGAGATTTGCATTGGAGCTTCTCTCTGGAGGGACTTTCGTAGAATCATAGACTGACAGAATGTTTTGGATTGGGAAGGACCTTAAAGCTCATCTCATTCCAACCCCTGGCCATGGGCAAGGAGACCTTCCACTAGACCAGGTCGCTCAGATCCCCATCCAAACTTTCACTGGTTGAAGTTTCCACAAGTCCTGCTCTGCTCCCGTAGCGACGACATTTGAGCGCCTTTCCCTCTCAGCTGCACGAAAAGGTGATCCCTGGGAACGTCCATAAACAGGAATTGCGGGTGCTCGAGATGGGGAAGGGACAGACTTTGTTCCCAGGGCGCTCTGAGGCTCCATCCCATGGGTGGCTCTCCCTAATCACAGCCCTCATGGAGCCTTATCAGATGGGTGCGTCCCCTACGTGCACCACTCGCTGCTGAGTCAGAGGATGACATCCACAGGCTGCAGCCTCATTAAAAACATTCCCGGAGCCCTGTCAGAGCGGGGAGAACCCCTTGACCTCAAGAGATATCACCTGGAGAAGAAATATCCTCACCTGCCTCAAAGAATGCTGTGGAATGGTAAAGGAAGTGTCTTGGATGCTGCTGGACGTTGGCTCAGGGAAGATGACACGGGCTTAGTGCATGTCCTTTAGTGAACAAAGGATGTTTGGGCCCCAAAGGAGTGGGAGATAAGTACTGGATTTCTTTCTAAAAGAAATTTTATATATATATATAATGTCAAGGCGTAACAAAACTTAGGGATGAAGTTTCCGAGGGGAGCTTTCTAAACTGTCCTGGCCACACAGCTGAGACATCCCACCTTCTCTCAAACACCTGAGGATCTGCAAAGTAATGAAAAAGGATCACCTGAAGACCCCCAGCCTACGTGGTTTGATGTGGGTGGGTGTCCAAGACTTAGGAAACCCAAATTTTCCCAGGGCTCTGAGCCCACAGGAACTGGGATCCACCACCAGGCTGAGCTATATTTGGTGTGGAGGTCACTGGGCTTCAAGTGCACTAATTGTTTAATTTGTCACTGATATTAATAATGGGGATTAAGGAGACACCCCAGGAAAAAGCAGCAAAGTGTTTTCTTGGCTTCAGTCTTGAGGCTGGAGCTCTAAATCCTGGCATTATGAGATCCCCTGACACTTATTCCTTGTACTTAGCAGCCGGGGAAGGAAACGTTTATTCAGGCAGCAAATTGCCTGAGCAGCTCCCGGAGGGCCCTGAACAATGAGGGGAGAAGGAAAGGCTCCCCCAGTCACACTCAGGGCAATAATTTCCGTTCCGTGGCACAGGAGCCGCTGCCTGATAATGGAGATTTATGGGTCCATCCGGTGACCTCTGTAACAGCCTTTCTGCTGGAAGATTTACTCCCTCTCCCAAAGCCAGGTATAGGCAGCACTGGAGCAGGGCTGAGGAAAGGATAACGTTTGCTGATCAGGCTGAGAAGGACAGCAACCCATGGCTGGAGTAGCCTCTTGTGTGCTGAGCATCCTCATCTTCCTCTTCAAAAGTTCAGCTCTCCCGAAAGTGCCTTTGCCAAGTCCTTATCTTGCATAATATCAGTCTTGGGATCATTCAGTCGTTTTTGTGGGCTGGGTCTCTGGTGTTGATTAATGCTGATGGCCTTAATTCTCCATAACCCCTGCCTTTAGTCAATGAAGGAGTTTTTGACATGAAAGCAGATCATGAAATCTCCCTGAATGACCAGTGGAGAGGAGGGATTGTGTCCTGCCCCCATTCTGGTCACCAGCTTGATCTGTAAGAGATTTTTTTTTCCCACTCACCCCTACAGTTTATGAGCACTGCAAGGTCCCCAGGGCAGGAAATGTCACTTGTGTGTTGCACAACAGCCTCCTGATCTTGGGTGAGGCCTTGAGCACACTCATGTCAGGAATACTTTCCACAATGGGACATTCAGTCCCCAGGGAGCCAGGAGCAACTCCTAAGCGAGGGGCTTGGGTCTGGTGGGGAAAAAGGATTCTTGGATATGGCCCTTCATGACTCTTAGTCATTAGGAGTGGCCCTTCACATCCACCGCCAGGTCCACGGGGATCAAGTGACACAGACAGTGCTGGGATCAATGAGAACACAGATCTGAGCACAGCCAGCCCACAACTACAGGCACTTTTCCCAGCATGGGAAGGTCATAAACCATATCTCTGACCAAGGATGTGGCCTCCACAAAGTCTGAAGACTTTTGCCTTCCCAACCAGGAGAACCAGATAATCCTCTTCCAAAAAAATCAGATGGGGATCAGAGGGAGCTTGCCCAGGGTTTGAGTCTGAAGAGTGGCTTGAAGCACCTCCTCTGGGCGTTTCTATCAACTCTGAAATCCCAACTCTGCCACCCTGACACTATGTCCACTCCTAGATCAAGATCTTTCAGCTTTTCTTAAATAACCCACCTCTAAATTGATTTATGGCCAGGTTGGATGAGGTTTGGGGAAACTTGGGATAGTGGAAGATGTCCCTGCCCATTGCAGGGAGGTTGGAGCTCAATGATCCTTAGGGTTCCTTCTGCTGTATCATTCCATGATCTGCGATTCTACAGTTAAATCTATTATCATTGAAGACATCATCTTGAACACATAAAACTGATGGATTGGGACCCAAAAGAATAATAACAAAAAGCAGGAGGATTTTGAATCCTTCATTTCAGAGCCAGCATCCAATTTATAAGTTTCTATTCCCAAACCAGCCCGTGGAAGGGAACAAAGAGCCCTCCCTACGCTGGTTTGGGTCAGACCCTCCTGCATGAGAAACAACAAGGTTGTCTTCTATTTCCCTCCAGTCCCCTCCTGCCTTCACCCTTTCTGGATGAAGAGAAATGGAAAGAGACTTCCATTAATATAGCACTGGAGTTTTGTTTACAGCTGGAGAGATATTTGATATCAACATTTCCCCCTGCAGAAGTGTCTTCTCAACCCAACGAAGCAACTCAGCAAAGGAGAAGCTGTCCTTCAAACACAGCCAGGCCACTTACAGGCTCTAAACAGATCCTGAGAGCAGTTTTCCCAGCAGAGAAGCAGTTTCCTAAAACAATTTGTTATGATAAGAGGCGAGAGCCGTGATCCTGTGTGTACACAAATCCCAAATGGACTCTCAGGGGCACTGGCAGCTGAGGCACAGGACATGGACACCCTGGAATCCCACCCAAGACACCCTCATCTTCTGCTTCAAGGCACAGACGCAACAGCAGGGCCGGGGGAAACGGGTTTTTGCCATTCCCAAAATCCCAGGATTGTTTCCATTAATAAGTGGCAGTGTGGAAATCATTCTTACACTTCAAGCCTTTTGGGCTCCGTTAAATCGGCATTTTTCTGCAGCTAGTGGAGCTCAAAGTCACATCTTCCATTTATTTGGAATAGGGTGATATGTTCCCATGACTTGCATGATTCCAGAAGCTGAAGTTCCAGCGGGAAAAGCCCACTGAAAGGTTTCTGGTCCGATCATAGCAATTAAAAGTGCTATTGGTCCAGGACCATGGCAGAGAAGGGCTGTACTGCAAAGGAAGGTGGCAGCAAAACGTCAAGGAGAGACAAAAGGAGAAGGGGCAGGTAGTGACTGTAAATTTAAAAAGTCCAAATTTATGCAGGGGGGAGCTCTGTAGCCAAAGGAAATCTGTCAATGAGCCTTTTCTTTATCCATGGGGACATCATCAGCTTGACACACAGGCTGGGACCAAAAAGCTGAGGATGGAGACAATGGAGCCAAGGGTGTTTCTGTAAAACCAGTTTCTGCCCATTGGCTTTTCCCCCTCTCTCCCTCTTCTCTACCTGTTTCCTCTCTGAATTTGGGAAACATTCATCCAGGACCCCACTATTTTAGACACTAACAGGACCCAGACACGAGAAGAGCAGGACAGTGCCTGTATGAGTCGTGCCCATCACTGGGCTGGCTGCTGGTGGGAATGTGGCTCCCAATTCACCCCTAGTCTGGATTAACCGAAGGCATCACCTGTGTGATTGATGATCTGCAGGAAGTGGAGAAACGGGTAAATTCCCCACATTCAACCAGAAACACAGTTTCAAGCAAAAAGCTTCATTGTGCAGCCTCACAGAAATGGCTTGATGCTGTCCCAGAAAGTTTTAGGATTTATCTGACACATCCAGGATTGAGAAAACGGTTGTGTACTCAGTTGGCTGCCCGGACCCAACAGTTTTCCCTCTGGAAACATAAAGACCCTACTTATTCCTGATGAAACATTCAACTTACAGTATGGCTTTCCAAAAGGCAAAGAAATCTGTTTTTCCCTTGCTTCATGAAACACCACGGTGAGACTGTTCCCGTGCAACCCTTCCCAGGCCAAATGTTTCCCTTCAAGGCAAAGGGAACATTGTGTCCCTCCCTTGAAACGCTCCCTCCTCTGCCTGCGGCAAGCCAAGGTCTGTGGCACACACCATTGCCAGCAGCCAGGAATACTCCTTTCCTTCGTGGAGATGTTTTCCCCGGTTTGAAGGACGGTGGAGGTTAGAAGCAGCCAAAGCAGCTGAGATCATGTGCAAGAAGGACACGGAGGGAAGGTTGGTCAAATTCTGGGCTTGGCTTTGAGTTCGGTCTTGGCTCTGCTGTAGGATTCCCTCGAATAAGGCTTTTCACCTCATTGTGACACTGTCCTTTAACGGGGAGAGGAGCAAGATTGGAGGGGAGCAAGAGAACAGCTTTCAAAGGCCACAGTCATAGATGTGGAGACAAGAAATGGGTGAAAGGAGGGTGGGTGGAAACAGGCTGGATTCCTCTAAATCAGATCTAAACAAACTGGGAAGGGGCAGGAGCTGGTCCTGGGGGACTGGCCAACCTGGGTGCTTGGAAAAGCACTCCAGGACAACCAAACCACCAGATCCCAACACATCAAGCTCAACGCTTGTCCCAGAGCTGAGTGCAGAGACAGTTGACCCACACACTGAAGTACTGTGTCCCACATCCTAGATTTGTATCCAGATTTAATCCCAGATTTATCTCCTGCTCTGCAGGAGACAGGAATGCAGACATCCCCAAGGCTGCAGGGTCTTTTAGCTGGAACAAGACCACCTCTTTAATAGCAACCTGGTGTCCCACAGCAACTTCTGCTGTCAATTTGTGCCTGAGCGAACTCCAAGGTCTGTTTTCTTCTGCTGGGGTACATGCCTGATCCCACCCACCAAGGTGACCTCCCCTTCCTTACTCCTACTTACAACTCTAACACTTGTAAATATCTGAGGCTCTTCTGATAAACAGGAGATTCCTGAGCTTATCGACTGTCCAAATATTTTTTAACAAATCTTAGATTAGAATGGAGAGCCCAGGGAATGGGCAGGATGGGGCCATCCACTGCCTGGGGTCTGCTTGGCAGGATGCACCTGGAAATGGTCTTTCTTTCTTTTGACAAAGGGAACGCAGTGTTACACTCCTTGAGATAGATCCCATCTCCAAATGGACTTGTCCAATGAGAGACTCTTCTTTGATGACCTCAGGGAAGGGACAATGGGGGAAAAAATGTAGAGGATCAGAAACTCTTGGGATTTGCTGTGCCATGGGCCCACCTGGGCAGCTGAGTTGAGCACAGGTGATGGATCATGTCCAACGTGCAGCCATCCCCAGNTTTTCTTCTGCTGGGGTACATGCCTGATCCCACCCACCAAGGTGACCTCCCCTTCCTTACTCCTACTTACAACTCTAACACTTGTAAATATCTGAGGCTCTTCTGATAAACAGGAGATTCCTGAGCTTATCGACTGTCCAAATATTTTTTAACAAATCTTAGATTAGAATGGAGAGCCCAGGGAATGGGCAGGATGGGGCCATCCACTGCCTGGGGTCTCCTTGGCAGGATGCACCTGGAAATGGTCTTTCTTTCTTTTGACAAAGGGAACGCAGTGTTACACTCCTTGAGATAGATCCCATCTCCAAATGGACTTGTCCAATGAGAGACTCTTCTTTGATGACCTCAGGGAAGGGACAATGGGGGAAAAAATGTAGAGGATCAGAAAATCTTGGGATTTGCTGTGCCATGGTCCCACCTGGGCAGCTGTTTCTGAGTTGGGCACAGGTGATGGATCATATCCAATGTGCAGCCATCCCTGATGAACCCCCAGGGGACCACAAGCAGGTGTGCTGTGGAATCATGCCAAGCTGCTGCTCCAGGACTGAGCCATGGGAATTGTCCTTATGGCTACAGGGTAACTGGTCAACTGGGGTCAGTTACTGGGTAACCAGTGAACCTTGATCCCAAGCCCAGCCAGCAGAGTCTGGCCATGTTCAGATGCTCTTGGTCCCCAATCTACAGTGGTCACATCCAAACTGCTTCCCAGAACCTGCACCTGGAGATGCTGGGGTCAGACTGGGATGGGCTGCGCTTGGACCGTGATATTACTGTAGAATCACAGAATATCCTGAGTGGGAAAGGACTCACAAGGTTCATCAAGTCAGACTCCTAACCCTGCACAGGATAACCCCCAAGATCACACCAACAATTGGAAAGCATGGTCTGTTGGGTTTTAATTAGGAGATGAGGGAATGTCCATCCCTGGTCATTCCAAAGCCTCGTCCACATAAAGTCACCACTGCCCTCAGCCACTGCTGGTGGTTTTCCTGTTTCAAGCAGAAGACTGGACTAGAGACCTTCCAACACACATTTCTACAACCCTATAACTCCAGAAACTCAAAGGCTGGGGTGTTTTTTTTCCCAGACTGGTGCAATTCAGAAGGAAAGACATTTATTCAATACCAAATGGAAAAATCTTGCTTGTAGGAATACAATTAATTGTATTATTTTTGTTACAGTTGTGTGTTATTATACATTTATATATGTGTGTATATATGTGTGTGTATATATATATATATATATATATACTCATACCCTCTCATAGAATCACAGAATGGTTTGGGTTGGAAGGGACCTTAAAGACCATCTAGTTCCAAGGGCAGGGGTGCCAGGGATGTCCTTAAAAATACCATTGCAGCAACTTAGGAATCACCTCCAATTAATTCTCTCTGGTTCTGCTATTAAAATTATTGTAATTCTTTGACTATATAGAACATAGAGCAGTGTGTGTATATTCATTTATATACATGTGAACAAATATAACACACACAGACATCCATATATTTAAAAAACTCACTTGATATATGTAAAACATATGTGATATATTAAAAAAACCTCACTTTATACATATAAATAATGTGTACACCATTTGTAGGGATATATGAAATACCTAGAGCTGCTCCACCTCTGAGCACGATGGCACTGACATGTCCAAATCCCTGTTCCAGTTTTCTTATAATTTCACTAATATAGTCTCAGGGTCTGCCTCCAGTTTGGAGCTGTTACACTGACAAACCCCACTCGGAGGAGCTACAGCAGGATAAGCCAGGCCAGATCCCGGCTCCCTGCGGGACACCAGCCAGGGACAAACAAAAAGGTGTTTGCTACGGCTCATCACGTTAGAGGGGGCAGTCAGTTTGTCTAACCCCTGGCCCTTCTCTTTTCCTCTTTTATTAGTTATTCTGAACGTTAAGTCAACTCAGCCCCCCGAGGGGGGCGGGAGGATGGAACGATAAAGGATCTGCAAAGGTCAGTTCACAGCCCAGGCCAATAAAACGGCAGGTACTGAACTTATCAGGGCGACATATAACTTGCAGTTTTTCTAACTCAATTGATTGGACTTTTTATCTAAAATAACAGGCATTATAAGATAGGGGAAAGTCGAGATAAGGAGGAAAATTGAGTAGGTCTTGAATCAAGATCAGCTCGGGGACAGGTTCAAACTCCCACACCTGCCCCGGAGGAATCAATGAAAGTTTCTTGGCGTCGTCCACTGGTTTTGAAATGCTGCTGAAGTTGAGTGAACTTTGAGACTGTGGCGTTTATTCTGTGATTATAATTAACCTGCTCACCCGTTGTTATTGATTTTGTGTGAAGGGAGGTGACAGAGTCTGACTGGGATGTGGGTTTAGGAATACAGGTTGTTGGGGCAGGCAGTTCACTCTGACAGAATGAGATCCTTCCCTGGCTGGAGATAAAAGGAAGGGGGGGTGAGAGGGATTCCACCCTCCTTCTTATTATCCTGCTTCTTTTGGGAGGTGGAAAGACCCTCGAGGCCAGATCTTCACATGCAGAGGGTCAGGAGAAATCCCAGCATCACTGATCCGTTCCATTGACATCATGAAGGATTGAACATGGGAAGCTCCTGGAGAAAACCCTCAGTCATGCCAAGGATCCAGAGCATCCTCCCAGCCCAGGGGAGGATGGGGATGAGACCTCCCCAAACCAGCTGCCCCTCTCATGCTCCACACCAGCAAGGCATGTCCCATTTTCCCAGCAGCCAGTCCCCCAGGCAGCCAGCCCCTGGGGCCAGCACTCCCTTCCCAAAATAATCTCAGACATCTGGGGCCAAACGTCATTCAGAGGAGTCCTGATGTCTGGGGCTCAGATCCTCACTGATTTTTTTTACAGCTCCAGCCCTGCAATCCCTGAATGTTGAATAATGGTGGCTCCCTGACTTGCAAACCCAAGAGTTTGGCTTGGAAACTTGTAAGAGTTTAAATAATAAATATAAGGTTACTTTTTTTTTTTGCCTCTTCTAGAATTTCAGCAGGAAAAAAAAAAATCACGATTTTCCAGCCTCTCCCTTGTCCAGAAAAGCTGCTCCTTCTCTTTCTGCAAAGGCAGAGCCTGACATATGATAACATGACTCCGGAAGCTGGACTGGAAGGAAAATCGAGGTGCACCAAAGCACGAGGGCTGGCGACAGCCAGAGGCAGGCAGCTGAGGATCCAGCAAGAGGGGGATGTCTCCTGGCCTGCCTGAAGGTGTTTGCAGAGCCAGAGGACACAGCACGATCCCCTGGCCCCCGAGGTCAGAGGACAACCTGGAATTTGCTTAAATATTAGAGAGCCCTGTACAAGCAGGGGGGAAAGCCCTGGAAGAATTGGCAAAATCTTGCTCTGAGGGACTGCCATGGTGTCCTTCTGCCTCCTTGCTCCACCTCTGCCCTCAGCCTTGGGTTTTAACCTCTTTGGAGAGTCCAATGACCACAGGGAGCCAGCCTTACCCCAGCTTTACCCCTTGTAAATCCCAACACCCTGTGTCGCTGGAAGCACCGACCGGCGGAAAAGGGCCGAGCTTTGGGAAGAAGAGCGAGAGCAGGCAGCACGTCCCGCCATGGGACCTCTCCTGAAATACTCCCCCGGCAGACACCAACTTAAATTCCCAGGGATTAGGAGGAAACATTTCCAGGCAGCGATTTTGTTATCCCAGATTCAGAAGCATCCAGTACCAGTCCCTGGTGGAGACGGGGAGATCAGCCCCTCTGTATCCCTCATCCGGCTTCCCTCACCCAACCTCTGGTGGAAAATTTATTTTTCTTGACTTTCCATGGATTGTTTTTTTTTCCTCTTTCACAAACAAAATGGATTTCCGAGTCCCTCCCAAGGCTGGTGTGAGTGTTCCGAGCCCAGCTGGCTCCGATACGGAGCTCACCAGCTTTATGGGTCCCTAAAAATGATTTGTAAAAAGCACAAATCCCTTCATGTTGCAACTCCTAAACCAAGTGGCCACTTTTCAGGGAAAAAAAAAATTGTGAGGTCCCACCGGATTTTGAGGCTTCACCTCCCTGAGAAAACATGTAAATTCCCACATAATTTGCAGTGAGCTATGTTTCTTTCCTATGGAATCTTACTGCATGGGCCTGATCCTGCACCAGCTCCCAATGAACCTCCCTGTGCTTTAAAACAGGGATGGTTTCAGCTCTGAGCGAGCAATGTAGGCATTTTTGAGGGTTTGTTTGGTTTTTGGTTTTTTTTGTCACAGTCCATACAGAGTCTGGTTTCTGGGGGAGAGCTGATCCTCAAACCTGGGCTAAACAGCAGGTTTGGCCTTAGAAAGACAGAGAAAAGAGCAGAAAGACATGGGAATGACCCAACTTTGTTCACCCTAAGCAAAGAGTTCATCCTACATTTAGGCATCCACCTAATTAAGCAAAAAAAAAATAAAAGACAGCAAATAATTGAGGGAAAAAAATGAATCACTGGGCATTCCTTGGGAAAGAAAAAATCATTTTCTCTTCCAGTTGACACTGCCCCAAACTTGGCTTTAAAACCCAGACCTTGCCAAAACCCGAAAGCTGAAACATTTCAGCGCTGATAGCAGGGTCAGATCTGCATCCAGCTTGGAAAATCTCTGCCCAGCTCTTCTTTCAGAGGAGACCCAGCACCCGCCTGTGCTTCCTTTGGGATGAGAAGATCCCGTTCAATCTTACATTGAAAAAGAAATCACCACCAAGTGCCCCGAGTGCTTGAAAGGGCACAATAGCACAAGGAACGCTGAAAAACTGAACATACTCAGCAAGGAGCTTTTGGGGGGGGAAAAAAACCCCAAACCCACAACGTTTCTGGAGCAGGAGACTGTGTGGAATCTCTTGGCACAGCAGGAACACGAGGGTTTTAATTCCACTCATGTCGAGGCCAACGGTGATCGGATTATTTTTCAAGCGCTGTCACGCGCGTGTGAACGCCCGTGTGTGGAAAGACCTCACTGCCTGGCACGTAATTGGGTTTAATTTGTCATTACAGATGTATTTACAGCTTATATTGGTCACCACGACCAATGGTGTGGGGAAGACTTGGAAAGGCCGGAGAGGTTTTTAATATTTCACGACGCGGGACGTTATCGTTGACGCGCTGCAAGGGTTTTGTCCCGTAAAAGGGACACACTATTTTTTTTCCTACTCTTCCCCCACACCCTGCAAAATTAAAAAGACCTCAATCTGACCTTATAATGAAATTTGCTTCTATGATTAGGGTTAATTTGGGAGGCAAGAGCACATTCTCACCTTTTCTCCTGGTTATTTAAGCAGCATTTCACACTCACGCTCCAAGGGCGTATTTGCACCTTGCTGCCAGACGGGCAGCATGAATTCAGATCCATCGGCCAGGTGAGTATTTAGCCTTTCCAAATATTCCAGACTCCCTTTTTAGCAGTCCTACAGGCATAATTACACACATTCCTCCCTCCAAATCAAGTCCTATCTGTAACAACTCAACCTGGCCAAATCAACGAGGGGTTTGACAGTGTAATTGTGTTATTCAGTGATAGGCTCTGGTGTGGTTTTCCCAGAAAAAATTTGCATTTTTCGCCTCTTCCCACCCAACATGAACAAAATCGGCAGCTTTTAGCCCGTGAACTGGGATTTTCAGGTAGACCCACACCTGGCTTTGCAGGCAGCAGTGAGCCCCAAATGGGAAGCAGACGCTTTGTTAAGTCTTTTTATAATTGGTTCGGATAAGCCTGGGAAGGACCCGGAGACATTGAGCTGAATCCCTCCAGGTACTCCCAGGAGCATCACCGAGCAGGGGGAGATCCCCAAATATCCCATTTCTGCACCTCCTTTTCAGTAAGGAAATTGCAGAGGGAAGGACTGATGAGACTGGTGTGTGAATTTGGGAATAAAAGCTTTGAATATTGATGTAATTATAATTTCATCCCTTTTTTCCTGTGCTTGCAAAGCTCTGCAGGGCTCAAGGAGAAAAATTTTCAGCCCAGAGCCCTGTGCTGATGAGAAACAAAGTCTGTGTCAGTTTTGGGACAACACTATCAATTTTTTAAAAGAGGATTTTCCTTAAAATTGTATTTTTCATCTCATTTTAACAACCCCATAATATATCCTCCCCCAGCAGCAACAGGTTGGTAATTTTGGGGCACAAAAATTTGCCGTGCTGCTGCTTTTTCACCCGGTTTGGGATATTATTTGCTGTTTGGTGCTTTGTTGGTGTGTTTTTCCCAATACATCCTTAAATTTTCAGGGGGAGATGGTTTTCCCAGGGGAAATACCCCTGTGCATTTGGAATAACCATTTTCAGGGCGCCCCTCTCTGCCTTCAAAGCCAAGGATTTCCCATGGTGAGAAGAGCACAGAGGCGTCAGGATCGGGCTGTTTTCCTTTGGGAAACATTGCCTGATAAATACACATTTTTCCCAAGGATTTCACCTTTTTCCCCGAAAGTCGGGGGCAAAAAATATCGAGGGAGCAAAATATAGGCTGTCTCTTAAAAAATATTTCTCTTATTGTTACAGGGAAAAAGAAACGTATATGTGGAGTTGAAAATAATTAATCTTTGATTAATAAAGCTTTGGATTAATCACCACTATCCACTGCCTGGAGTTTTGCTGCTTTGCAAAAATTAATGAGCATTTATAATATATTATATACTGCAACATGGCTGTTCTGTGCACTTGTATTTGGTAATAGAGTGCAATTTTTAATTAAGGAACTGAATTATTAATAAAGGGGACAAAGTCCCCGTGATGGTGTCATTTTTATTATTTTCATGGCTTCTTTTTACAATTTAAAATCTACTGGTTGGCGTCTTGGGAGGGGAGGGGGGAATAAACATTTGCCTGTTTGATCTTGATCTTGCTCGAAGATTAGAAACCCTAATTTTGTGGGTTTCATCCCGAATCCCAGACTGACGGGTGACAATTAAATTAGGCGGGAGAGCAGAAGGTGGCTTGAAAGCCGCGGTGGGGAACAAAGCCCTGGGCCAACCTTCCCCGCCGGCAGAGCCGAGGTGAGAAATGCAGCTGGTTGCGAAACTGGGGGGGGTGGGGGGGTGGGATCCCGTGTAAAATGCAAACACGTCCTACAGTCCCATCCCGCTGTCCCGAAGCTCTATCCCTCATCCTCCAGCTTTTCCCGCCAGCTCTCTGTCCTGTGGCTCCATCCTGCTGTCCCATCCAAGAAACTTATGGCCCCATCCTTCCATCCCGTGGTCTCATCCCTCCGTCCTACAGCCCCATCCCTCCATCCTGCAGCCCCATCCCTCCGTCCTACAGCCCCATCCCTCCATCCTACAGCCCCATCCCTCCTACCGCCCCATTCCTCCATCCTACAGCCCCCTCCCTCCATCCTCCAGCCCCCTCCCTCTGTCCTGCAGCC
>WEKX01003742.1:0-34840 GCA_013390025.1 Pitta sordida | reverse complement strand
GGGGGAAGGAGAGGGAGGAAGAGGAGGAGGAAGGCTGTCCGCACCCCCAAAACCCGGCCACGAGTGAACGAGGGGCCTTGAAGGGGCATTGCCTCCTGTGCGCCCTCCAGCAGTGTTGCACGAAGTGGGGAGCAGACCCTAAGCAGCGCCCACAAAACTTCCCCTCCTGGATCTTTTTCATCCCTCTCCCCTATTTTTCCTGCGTGAAGGACAGGGAGAAGCTGGGAACACAGGGAGGCGACCTGGAATGTCGCGGGGCTGGATGGGGCAAGGTGGGGGCAAGGGGTGTTTTATCTCGTGCGGGGTTGGTTTCTGATTTGGATTCCTTTGGGGGAATTTGGGGTGGGTTTGGGCCCTGGTAGACCCTTGGGGCCTTGCGGTGTTTTGCAATGGAGAGACCCCAGAAAACACTGGAAGGGGGGTCAGGGTGAAACTCCCTTCCCGAGGAAGGTCCGGGAAGGGGGTGAGACAATTCGAGGTGCTGTTTTCTCTGCAGATCATGGAGGGATCCGGTTGGATTGTGCTTGGAGCGACACGGGCTAGTGGAAGGGGTCCCTGCCCATGGCAGGAGGGTTGGAACTGGATGGGCTTTAAGGTCACTTCCAACCCAAACCACTCTGAGATCCCAGAATTGTATGAAAATCATCTCGCACCGGGCCAAGGCCTGGACGGGAGGGCAGAATTACTGCCGGAGAAATAAGTCCTGGCACTGCTTTAGGTTTAACTCACAGATTCCCCCGGCTGAACCCCTCTGCTGGGCTGAATTTAGCAGCAGCAGAGATAACCAGCAGATAAGGACTGATACCCTGGGAGGACAGCGGGAGACGGGCAGGCGGCCGAGGAAAGGCAGAGAAGCCGGAGGCAGCGCTGGGAAGGGGTAAGGATGGAAGCGAGCCGGGAAGAGGTGGGTTTCAGGGATTTCTGTGTTCCCCTGAAACCCAGGGGATGGTTGGTGTGTAACCGGTCTAGAACGGAGCGTCTCCACAGGACACTCCACAGGATCCACAGGAGTGGAAAAAGGAGTGACTTCCCCTCCTGCCTTACGAATACTAATGGTCATAATAAAAAAAAAATTAAAAAGAAATAAAAAAGCAAAAATCGAGTCCGTTTTCGAGCCCGAGGAGACAATGGGAGGAAGCTTTTGGGGAGGCGTGTAGGAAAGGACTCGCTGGGGTCCCGGGACGACAGCGAGGAAGAGGAACAAGGGGACAGAGAAGCGCTACCCACCTTCAGTGCTGGGGGGGCGCAAGGGGTGGAGGGGGCGAGGCCGTGGGGCAGGACAGTCCCTCGCTGTGGGGAAGGCAGAGGGCTAAGAGGTGCCTGGCTCCCGCTTCTTGGGGGATTTAGGGGCACTGAGACTCTGTCTCCCCCCTCCTCCGCTCCCCAGTATGGCCAGACTCCCCAGTCCCACTCTCTGACTGGTTTGCCCACGTCACGTGGAAGTGGGGGGCGATGGGAGGAAGGGGGGGGGGGGGTCGGGGACGGGGGGGTGACTGGTATCTGTTGCACCATCAGCCGGGCGCCAGGTTTCATTGCTGTGAAGGGAAAAAAAAAAAAAAAAGGGAATAAAATAATAAAATTAAACGCGCCCCACTGGCGGCCCACGCTGCAGGCAAAGTCCAGCCTCGTGTCCCTGTGCACCCAAGGGACACCCGTGTCCAGTCCCCAGAAATAATCAGGGGGGTTTCCGGAGGGCTACGGACATCCCCCAACTTCCCAATCCCTTCGGAGGCAACTCTCCTCCTTCGGGGTATTGCCCAGAGGGTTTTTTCCCAAGCTCCTGCCTCAAATCCTGATCCTGGAGTGGCAGGGTGGCAGCTGGTCTCCTCTCCATCCCAGCCTGTTCTGGGGGTGCTGCCCGCAAACTGGGCACTCATCTCTTGTTCCCTCCTGAGGCTGATGGGTCTAAAGGTTAACGGTGCAGGGCAGGGGGGCCGCTGCACCCCTCTGCAAGTTGGGGTCCCACGGGCACCCAGCCCCTTTTCCCCCCTCTCCCGGGGGCTCCGTCACCCTCGAGTGGCTCCAGCCTGGGAGGGCCCTCGAGGGGTTCAGAGCCTTGTCCCCCGGGAATAACCCGCACGTCCTTAATATTTCCTAAACTCCGGGGGTTCTCTTGGAAAATCTGGGGGTCCTATGTGGGGTGGGCGGGAGGCTGGAAGCGCCTGCGGGGGCTTGGAAATAAAAAAATAAATTAAAATCTAAAATTTCCGTATGAAAGAGGCAAAGGGAAGAGGGGGGGGGAAATAAAAGAGGGGGTGGGGAAGAGATTTATTGAAGGGGGGTAGAAAGAGAAGGAAGCACTTGGGGGATGCTCCAGGATCGGGAATGTGTCCCCAAGAACTGGAGCAGAAGGACTCCCCGAACTCCAAAGGATGGGATGTGTGTGTGCGTTGGCAGAGGCTAAAACCGCGGCTTTAACAATGGATACATAAATAACGGAGTGAAAATAGTTATAGACATGAATGAAAATAAAATTATAGGCACAGAAATACATAAAATTACATATCAACAGCAGGGTCACCGTGGATATTTATACTTTAAGCACACGAAGGGAAATATGTATTTCATAGTAATATTATTAATAATAAGTAGGCAATAAATGTGTAATTATATACGTGTCAATAAAAAAATGGAGTACAGGTGAGATTTAATGTAGATTATAATTCAAAGGAATGCGTGTTACATATAAACATGTACATACTTTCATATTTAAATAATTTATAACACGCTGGGATATAAAATTTATATGTATATCGTACGTGGAAACTGTAAAATATCTCAAAGTATATCTAATATACGAACTAATATAATATACAAACTAACACATATAATTCATTTATAGTATCTAAACATATAAATAATTATATTTCAGTATATGTAAATGTTTGGATATATAAAATACACTTATGAACATCAGGCTATCAGCACGCAGGGAAAGAAAGGAAAATTAAATATACCGATGTATCTTTTCATATTCCTTCCCCGAAGTAGCTGCCTACCCAGATATACCGGGTTTGGCACACGCATCTTGCCCTCCTTCTCAAAATCCCTGACCATTTTCTCTCCCAAAGCAGCGCTTTGCAGAAGATTCGTTGAATTCCTGGAAAAAAAAAAGTTAAAAAATACAATTAAAACTGATTAAACCCGTCGGAGCCGCTCTATCGGGAGCGGAGAGGATTTCCAGGACATTTCTTGGCTTTGCTACCTTGAGTAAAAACCATCCAGAATAAATTCCCGTGGATTGTTTTGCGTGGCCGGATCCAGCCCTTTTCCGCGGGGAAATATCGGTGCGTGGAGCGATCGCGGGGATGCGCATCCCAAAAATCGAAGAGGTGAGGAAGAGACCGAGCCCAGCCCGGGAAGGAGAGGATGGATTTCGGACACTTCTTCTCCTGAAAAAAAAAACAGAGAATGGGACAGAGCAAAGCGCAGCGACAGGAAAAAAAACCCCACAAACTGCTCTGCACGCGGAGTTTTTTTCCCCTGCAATTAACGAAATCTGGCTGAAAATGTCGCAGCGAAACAATCCTCGGCCTTGCCCCTCTGCTTTCCAGTCCCAGATTCTCCCCCAGTCCGGAAAAAAATCGATAGGATGCCTAATTTTTATTTTGTTTTATTGGGTTTTTTCTCTCGTCCCAAAATTAATTCCGCGGTGGTTTTGGAGTTAAAGCTCCGGGTGTTGATGGACGGGAAAAAAAATTAAAACAAACCCAACAAAAACAACCATGAAACTCTACATTAGGAATTGGCACCGTGAGGGGGAGGGGGAGGAGAGAAGGAGGGAAAAAGTCGATATAAAGTTTTGTCTGTGCTGAAATCTGAATTTTTAAAAATTCATTATGAAAAAAATAGTTAAAAAGGGGAGGGGGGGGGGGNNAGAAGGGGGAAACCAGCGGGGAAATGTGGTTTTAAGAGAGCAAAAGTGATAAATGCGGCTGGCGACTTCTGTGTATTGGGTGTTTGGGATTTTTATTAGCATTATTTTAATTATTTTATTTCTTCCATGCCTTGGCTGCAGCCGGGAACGGATCTGGAGGGGGGAGCTGGGGGGACTCTGGTTGTTGGGGGCCGCGGGAAGGGACCGGCCATCCCGGGACAACGGAGACAGAAGAAACCGGGCTCCAAAAAAACCCCAATGCCCGCGGCAGGGTGGCATCTGCGGGCGGTGCAGAACATCTGTAGGTATCTATAGGTACGGGGGATGTGGAGCTGCAGCCGGCCCTGGCTTGTACGAGAGCAGCCGGGGAGGGGAAGAGAGGTCCCAAAGCGGGGGGACGGCACGGCTGCGATCCTCATTTTTGGGGGCAGCGCGGCAGGACCGGGCCGGGCTGGGAGTGGGGGATGAGGCTCCCTGCGAGCCCGGAGACGTCTCGGGGCGGCATCCGCCTCCTCCCGCCTCCGTCCCGCCCGTGGCGGGGGTCTGGGGATGGACGGGGGGGGTTGTCCCCGTCCCTGCCCGTTCTGGCAAAGAAGGGACCCCCCCGTGCTGGGGGAGGATGAAACCGTCTGCCCTCCTGGGGGACCGATCCTGAACCCTCCGCCCCGGTGAGCCTTGGAGTTCCTGCTCCGGGACACCGTGCACCCCTCTGCAGCCCTGCTCATGGAGCCCCCTGCACCCCCGTAATCCTCTGCCCACAGAGCCCCTTGCCCTCCCTTCCTTCCTGCCCACGGACTCCACTTGCACCCCCTCCACCCCTGCCCATGGACCCCCTTGCCCATGGACCCCTGAATTCCCCTTCATCTCTGCACACGGATGCCCTCGCAATTCCCGGTATCGGTGCCCATGGATCATGTCTCACTTCCCCGTACCCTTCCTCGTGGACCCGCTCCAGCCCTTCCCACGGCCCCCCTCGCCCTTCCTTGCACCCGTGCCCACAGACACGCGTCGGGACATCCCAGTCCAAGGAAAACCCCCGAGAGACTGTGGGCAAACGGCCCCACGTGGAGAGTGAGACGGGTGGGACACTCCCCCAACCACAGCTGGGGGAGTGGGTGGGCAGGAGGGGACCCTGCTGTGGCTGCCACCCCGGCTTACCGAGGGCTCTTGTCACACCTCCAGAGACACTTGCCTAAACAAACATCAGCTTACATCAGTTTACAGGACAGCAGTGGTCCTCAAATGCCACCAACCCCCCGCCGACAGCCCCCATCAGGGACGTACTGCTCTTGGGAGAAGGGTATCCAAGGAGCATCACGGCCCAGCGATGCTCCAGGGTCATTTCTAATTCCTTTTCCGACCACCCCTATGCATCCAAATATATTATATTCGTGGAAATGAATAACAACCCGCTTCCTCAGGGACAAAGCTGTGGATGCAGAGGTGTGTGGGGCAGCGATCCGTGCTCTGAGGCAGCAGGAAAGATGAGAGGCTGAGCGGTGAGGATCAGTGCCTGAGCAACCTGGGAAGAGGCAGGATTCAAAACGCACCTGGAAACGGGATCTTTAGGAGCTGGAATATGCCATGCCTGTGTGTGTGTGTGTAGGATCCCTGCTGCAGGGAATGCGCTGCGTTCCTGTTCAACTTTACAGCCAAAATCGAGCAAATTGAGCCTCAATTATTCCCTGATTCATCCCTTGGTGCGGGATCCTTTAAATTGGTGGGGAGATACGGAAAGCCCAGCGCAGAGAGGGCTTTCCCTGGGGGGAGGAGTTGTACCGCCGTGGCGTGAATGGCTGCGTGGGATCCTGTGGACACGCGTCACCGTCACCTGGGGATGGGGAGATCCCTCAGGGCCACCAGCACAGGGATGAGTGGGCGAGCATCCCCTTTGATGGAGGGAACTCGCTGGGGGTGAAGGGGGAGCGTCACCGCCGGGGTTCCTGTCGCCCACTCACAGCGCCCTCCACACGTGTGGTTTTACTGTCATTGTTGTCACAGCACTTTGACGGTAGTGACAATAAAACCGCACGCGTGGAGCTCACCTGCTGCAAAGTCACCTCCTCCCGGCTGTTGGGCACTGATCGGCACAGGCCCCTCGTGTCTGGTATTAACAGCAGAGGTGATGGAGAGCCCCTTCCCATTCTCGAGGAGGCTGGAAAACCCTCCTGTGTCAGGCACAAGGTTGAGCTGCCTGGAAATGCACGGGCTGGAGTCCTCAGTCAGTGTCACCATCTATCTATCTATCTACCTGTCTGTCTGTCTGTCTGTCTGCCCGTCCATCCATCCATCCATCCATCCATCCGTATATCCATACGTCTATACAACTTTCTAAGTCTTACTATGCCTATTTACCTATTTGTGCCTGTTTACTTAATGAAATATATATAACATATATTTTAATTTTCACAGCTCTATCCACGTGTCTATCTCCCTCACCTGTGTGTCTGTCTGCCTGTTCACCTGTACCATCCCATGCCATGTCCTTACCTGTCACTGTGGGATCCCCAAGTGGTGCTGCCTGGATCCCCTGCAGTCCCATGGATGCCTTGACCCCCTCAATCTGCCCCACTGGGAAGTTTGTACCCCCTCGTGACGCTTCCTCCACCCCAGACCTCTGGAGCTGCCTGTGGGAACTCCTGGATTCCCGGGATTCGAACAGACCCACCAGGCTCTCCGCACCCCAACGTGTCCTACCCCAAACCATCAGTCCCGCTCCGTCCCGCTTTGACGGGGGTGCCTCTAAGGCCAGCTTAGGGGGGTCTGCCTGCTCGCAGCCGCGGCTCGGGGCCGTGCCAAGCCGTGCCGCGCCGTCAGCGGTGCCGTCGGGGCGGCGAGGCCGCGGCTGTCAGCCCCTATTGATGAGGTGTGGGCTGACGGCGGGGAGCGGCGGCCGCCGGCTCTGCTCCAGACTCCCCGGCGCTGGGGTCAGTGCCCCGGGCAGCCCCCGTCGCCGCCGGGAAGGGAAGGGAAGGGAAAGGCTTGGACCTGGAGGCGATGCCCCTGCTCCTCCTCGGAGCATCTCACGCCGGGCACCCCCGGGCTGAGGGAGCTGCAGCGCCCCGAGGTTGGGTGTGATGGAAAAAAGGCCGGTCCACGCCCGAATCCTCACAGAATCACACAGAATATTCTGAGTTGGAAGGGACCCACAAGGATCATCGAGTCCAACTCTTAACACTGTCTCCCTGGCAGGAATCGAACCCGGGTCTCCTCCAGCCCTGCCTGCCACGTGCGGGGAGAGGATGGAGGGTTCAGCCTTGATTTCCTTCTGGGTTGAAAAAAACCCCAACACCAAACCCCACGTTTCTCACCCTGCGCGGATGGATTAAGGGATTAATTAAACCACCTATTCCGGGGAGGAAGAAACCATAAAAGATGTGTAAAATGAACTGAGAAAGCCGAAGTAGTTTTTGAAAAACTCCAAGCACTGAACTGCCAAGCCCAAGTCCATGTGAAATTCTCTCACATGAGCAAAGGACAAGCAGGGCTTTATGTGCAGGCAAGGGCTGGCAGGACTGAGTGGTGATGCAGGAGGATGGTTTGACCTTGGATGAGATTGCCAGTCAAAAAGAACCCCACAAAATATTGATGATTTAGAAAGGAAAACTTGAAAAGTGAAAAAAAGTCTAGTCTTTTCCAACAAGGATAAAACCCTCTCTGGGGCAGGGTGAAATTGTGATCTGAGTTTGACAATGTCCTCCAGCAAGGGACACTGAGGATAGATGGGAATTTCTGGGAATCTTGCTCTATTCACCACATGCCACAGATGAATTTCCTGACATGAAGGGCTTGGCAGTGCTGGGGGAATGGTTGGACTTGATGACTTAGAGGGCTTTTCCAACTTAAACCATTCCATGATTCTATGAAGTGCTCCCAGGGCTCCTTTGGGTTATACCTCACTTCCATGTGATCTACACATCCGTTTCTGGAGTCGTGGGAATTTTTTTTTTAATTTCATGGTTAACATCCTCCTAACTTTCCAGAAATATCCCACCAAAACCCGTCTTGCACTGCTTTTCTCCAGCCAAGTGAACATTGCAACCGTTCATGGTGTTGCTCACAGGAATTCAGACTATGCCACTGAGATTCTTATGGCAGCACAAATAAAGTTCCCAAGTTCTCTTTACCATTGGAAAGAGTCATCTTCCTCTTCTGCTTCTCCTCTGTTGGGTTTGTACTGTAAAGCAAAATAGGACTCATCCTACAGCTTCATACATATCTAAGGATTCTGTCCAGCATGGAAAGCCTTGGGTGAAGGTGGATTTTTTTTAATCCATGGAGAGAAGCAAGAAAATACACCACATGCCGTAATTGTAAAAGACACTATAACGTGAAAGTTTGTTTTATCATGAAATGATATTGTTATCATCAGGCAAAACTCCAGTGCAGCACATGGGGAAAGAATACTTAGGTATGTTGCCAAATTTATATGCAATTAGTCCTTGTTCTGAGTTCATTAGCGCAGTGTTGATATTGTTAATCAATAGTGATGTCTGTTGGGCAACGTGCTTTGGGACAGACGCACCTCCGAGTTTTCATGAATTCTGCAGGTCAGGATTGATGTGAGCCCTGGGCCTGGAAGTGTAGGAAGGGGAGCAGTGGAATCCTGGACAGGGACACCTTCCACTATCCCAGGTTGCTCCAAGCCCCATCCAACCTCGTCTTGGACACTTCCAGGAATGAGGCAGCCACAGCTTCTCTGGGCACCCTGTGCCAGGGCCTCCCCACCCTCACACTGCCCCAGTATCCCACCTAACTCTGCTCTTTGGGAGTGGAAAGCCATTGCCCCTTGTCCTGTCCCTCCATTGCTTGTCCCAAGTCCCTCTCCAGCTCTCTTGGAGCCCCTCTAGGCTCTGGAAGGGGCTCTAAGGTCTCCCCAGAGCTTTTTCTTCTCCAGAATACAGCCCTTGGCTTGCAGGAGAAGCAGTGTAGGCTCAGCCCCGTGTTGTCCTACCCTGGCCAAGTACCAGAGGCTGGACAGAGGCCATAAGGAATTGGGAAATCCTCCCTCATCAGTTGTCATTAAGGAAAGTGAAACCTCTGCCAGCAGGACACCGAAGGCATCAGAGCATATTCCAGTTGTTAACACCCAAAAATATGTAAACCACCATGGGGAGATGGCTGCAGGCACCCACAGAGGGCTCCTCCCCAAAATATATACATTGGATTTACTGTCTTCTTTTGACAATAAAAAAGAACCATTTGTAGCACCTTTTCATTGAGACTGTGGAGGAACTGTACATGTAATATTCACTCCAGCAAAACACACATGGCAGAAGTAGAAGTCATTAGGAGACACGTTTTTTTTTGTTCAGAGGAAAATCCTCTAAAAATGAAGAAAAATGTAATTTGAGTTCCATCTGGAAGAGGCATAAATAGAAAGGATCGATATTCGTTTATTCTAGATGGACAAAGCTCCAAAGTTTAATCATTCTGCTCATTTTTTAATTTAATTGAATTTCACCTTGAGCTTTCTGGTTTGGTTTTGATTGATTTGCTTGTTGTAAAAAAATTCAAAGACATTTCTGGATGAATTGCTGTTAAAACTCAATAAAAAGAAAATCTAGGCTTGAACTGCTGTAAACAGTAAATTTAAACATTTCCAATATTTTTTATCTATGTTTAATATTCTGGGTTTTGTATTCGAAAGACAATATAATGGGACCATGAATTCAAATGGGATTTACTCATTATAGCTGAGAAAGACCTTTGAATTATTTTCCTTGGATCGCATTAAAATTTATTCCTTTTTTTTTTTTTTTCCTCCCTCAGGGTGTTTCATACAGAGAATAAAGAACATTTTCAGAACTCAGTCTTCCTATTGCAGGAGAAAAGCCTTGACTGTTAACAGCATGCAGTGGGAAAACCAAAGCATGGGCAAAAGATGATACATTTTATATTCTTGCAAGCAAAACCCAAACACACGAAGAGAAAAAAGGCCAAAAAACCAACAAGGACGTTGTTGTTTAACTCTTCATTCTTGGGTTTTCATCTTACATGGAAAATGTTATTAAAAATATGAGAGCCACAGCCCTCAGCTACAAATACCGGGATAACTGAGAAGCCTCCAATGCCTCTTTTATCACTCATTTGCATCAGATTCGTGTTTCTGTCATCACCCCTTGGAGATGTTTCTTGTACTCACTTGGTCTTTGAGGAAATCTCAGCATCATGGATGGGTCACATTGTTCCTGTCCTTGAAGTTGTAGGTGAGAAAGACTGAAGAAGAACAGAAGTTTTGCTCCCTGGGAGTGTTCAAGGCCAGGCTGGATGGGACCCAGTGAAAGGTGTCCCTGCCCATGGCAAGGGGTTGGAAACAGCTGAGCTTTAAGGTCCCTTCCAACCTGAACCATTCTATGGTTCTATGATTGTTTGTTCTTCACATCTCATATCCCATTTGGAACAAATCACAGGGGATTTTTCGAGGACACTCTAGAATCTTCCATTTTGCAGTGGGGGGTTGGTTGGTTGTGTGAAGGGTATCTTTGAACCTGTCTCATTTCCTGCCTTTTATCTGTCCTTGGGGTTTTAGCCCCAAATCAGAGGTGAGATGAGTTAAGGTACCATGCAGAGCTGTTCACATCACAGAATCATGGAATCATTTAGTTTGGAAAAGACGTCTAAGATCATCGAGTCCAACCTGTGCCTGATCCCCACCTTGTCCCCCAGCCCAGAGCACTGAGGGCCACGTCCAGTCGTGGCATCTGAAGTGTGTCCAGCTGGGCTTCCAAGTCAGATCCTCCTTCTGTGAAATCATCTTTGCGTCTTTCTCTTGTATAAATTGGACTGCTAATGTTGAGCACGTGGTGGAGAGTGAGGACAGAACATCTTCTGTTGGTGACGGATTTGGTTGAGGGTTTTTTCAGAATTCTTGGCCAATTTCACATGTTTCCTGTTAGAAAATAAAAACAGAAAGGAAAAAATAACAAAATAAAATGGAAGGAAAATATATAAAGCTTTTTATTATTTTTATAATTTTTTTCTGGTTTCCCTTTTTTAACCCCCTCTTTTTTTTTCCTCTCTGCTGTTGGAATGGTGCCGGAGCCCAAATGCCTTATATGGACATTTTTAAAAAAAACAAAGTAGATGTATTTAGGGGATAG
Source organism: Pitta sordida (assembly GCA_013390025.1). NCBI lineage: Eukaryota > Metazoa > Chordata > Aves > Passeriformes > Pittidae > Pitta > Pitta sordida. The sequence continues at coordinate 23,860 of WEKX01003742.1, read as the reverse complement.
CTCTCCCCTTCAGATTTGGCCTCTTTCTTGGAGACTGGATCATCAAGAGCTTTTACTTTTACTTTTTTTTTTCTTCTTTCTTCTTCTCCACCTTATTCTTGTGCTGTCAGATGAGTCCTGATCTCATCAAGATCTCTGCCTGTGCTTATCTCCTCCCCATTGACTGGAAGAGGGTAGCTTGGCAAATAAAGCTTAGCAAATGCTCACGTCTTCAAAAGATATCAGGAATTTAGGTGGAAAAGTGTCTCTGGCCAAGGCTTCTGTGCTCAGCTGTCAGCACAATAACACCCTGACTTAGCTGATCCTTTACAGCACCCTCGGAGAAGGATGTCCTAAAGGCTTGGGAAGCCCTGGCTCAATTCTCAATTGTTCTGAGATTTTGGAGAGGCCACTCAGGACCTCACTTGTCCCTTTGCTAATATAAAGGTAATAAAGCCCCACGGGGTGTAATTGGATCTTTGACTGCGACGTGCTCTCCGCACAGTCAGGATCTGGGGTGGCACAAGTTGAGGGGACACTCATCCCAACATCCAGCCCACAGACAAGGGAGGGAGGGATCTGACCATGCAAACACAGATTAAGCCCTTGATCAAAACCCTCCTGAATGGGCTTATGGATAAGTCTATCAGCAGATAGAGTTTGGTGTCCCCTCTGAAAACTCCGAGGGCTGATGCCACTGTGGTGATAAGTTGATAGCATTGACCAGAGGTGTTATCAGGGTTGGGGACAATATGAGGACATGGGCAAATATTGGGCAGTGGCATCTCAAGAAAGGCTTTGGGAGTCTTTGGGTGATGCTATCTCACAAGGCAGACCCCTGGTGCTGCTGCTTTCCCCACACAGCAGAGTTAGGAGGGGACTAGTGACCATGACAACGTTAGGACATTAAAGACTGAGGGTACAATGTGATGGTGTCCAGGCAACAGCACTGGAAAATCATTGTGCAAAGCAGATATCATGGACTCTCTCACCAAGTGCACCCAAATCATCAGTTCTCAGCCCAGGTCTCACAGAGTCACAGAACAGTTTGGGTTGGAGGGGACCTCTGGAGACCATCCAGATCATCCACTGCCAAGGCAGTGTCAGCTGGAGCAGGTGACACAGGAACACGTCCAGGTGGGTGAAACAGGAACACATCCACATGGGTTTGGAATATCTCCAGAGCACGAGAATTCACAACCTTCCTGGGCAGCTGCTCCAGTGCTCTGCCACCCTCAATGTGAAGAAGTTCTTCCTCACGCTGAGGTGAAACTTCTTCTGTTTAAGTCTATGGCCATTGCTCCCTGTAAACTTGTGCAAGTTTGGGCTGGAGAAGAATTTATCTCTGTGTCTGTAACTTCTTTTTTTAAAACGAGGTTGTGTGAGTGTGCTGGCTGCGCATAACATTTGCATTGACTAATTAGTTCATGCCAGGTTTGACAATGGAGACTTGCAGGTAAGAGCAGGAATAGGTACCAGGAGTAGGTACCAGGTATCAGGATTCAGACTCTGCTTGGAAGAAATGCTAAGCCAGGAGCTGTTTGCGTGTCCAAAATACGGACAGACTGCACTGGCTAAAGGTGAAGCAGATGTTCTAATCTATGGAAAATCCCAGCATTTTATTTCTCCCTTTCCCAAATGAAAGATTTCTAGCTTCCACATGAAGACAACCCTGCTCTCAGGTTTTGAGACAATCAATTTGCACCCATTTCCACCAAGTCTGTAATTAAAATGAGATCCCAGAGCTGAGAGCTGCCAGCCAGTCCCTGTGAAGTTCACACGTTTAAATGTTCCCATCGAAGCAAAACCAACATCCAAAAATTCAGCAGTAATTGGATCACAAAGTGCAAGCTCCCATGATTAGATCAGGAGAGCTCTGCCAAGACTTTACTCGATCAAAAGAAATAATCAAAGGGCTGGAAAAGGGAGCAGCTCTTCTGTTTAATCTTCATTAATTTCCTGTCCACTTGGCAGGGCCCACAAGTTATACACTTAAAGATGCAGAGGTGGCTTCTAGTGAGCACAGACTATTGCTGGAGCAACAAAAAACCTTCATAATCCACACAGTGGGAAGAAGCAAAGTCCAGGCTCCAACTGTCTGGGATATTCCTTGTCTAAATAAAATATGTAGCTGGCTGCTGTGTGGTTTATTCAGGTTATAGGGTTGCTGCTCTGCTTTACAAGTTTCTTGGCTCAGATGAGGTCCTTCACTGCTGGGCCAAGCAGCACCATCCCACAAGGGTGAGAGGAAGGAGATAAAGGCACTGATCACAGAACCACAGAGCCATAAAATGGCCTGAGTTGAAAGAGAGCTCAAACACAGTCCAATTCCAACCCCCCTGCACATGGACAGGCACACATTTCATTAGTCCTTGATGGCTGGATGGACAGACCCGTGTGAGGACCTAGAAGGGACACAAAGAAGTGACCATATTATTTTGCTATGGGGAGCTCTAAGGATGGTCAGGAATGATTTGTAGTTCTGCAGCTTATGCTGTGCTGGATGGAGACTCCCAGCTCTCACACTGGTGCTCAGGAGGATGTTTGTCTAGAGATTAAGACACGTTTCCTGCTTAAAAAGAATCCAAGGCCACATTGGAAGGGGCTTGGAGCAATCTGGGATAGTGGAAGGAGTCCCTGCCCATGGCTGGGGTTTGGAACAAGATGATCATTAAGGGTTTCTTCCAACCCAAACCATTCTATGATTCTACTCTACCTGGTGTAACTTCCCCTGAAGGATATTGTGGTTTTCCAGAGTTTTTCATGACACACTTTCCACTATGAGGAAGGTGCTGGTTTTTCTAACAGAAAATCCCCTAAATTCCCGTCAAGTTTGGTTTGAAAGCAAAAAGTAAGGGAGTATCTGTCAGCAGAAGGTTCATTCATCTTAAGAGGAAAGAAAGGCATTCCAGTCAAATTAAATAATAAAAGAGGTGATAAAACCCACCTGCTTTTTAACTCCAGGTTTCTGTTTCTCTTTAAATCAAATCAGTGTATTAAAGATGTTCAGGCAGAAATTTTTTTGTGGAATTACTGGGCCAGATTTGTACCTGATTCAAATGGGAAAAGCCATGTCAATCCAACCACTGTCATTTCATGATTCTGTACATCCCTTTCACTATCCAGTCTCCAGGGAAGGAGATTTCACTTGTGTTTTAAAAAGGGAAAAATCAGAGCAGAAAAGTTTCCTAAAGTTCCCCAGGAAATGAAAGATAGGGCTGGGAAGACAATCAGAATAGCTCATCTAACCCTGCCCTCTGTCAGTAGCAAGTCATTTCTTCTTGTCCTGTCACTCCAGGCTCTTGTCCCAAGTCCCTCTCCAGCTCTCCTGGAGCCCCTTTGGGCACTGGAAGGGGCTTCCAGGTTTCTCCAGAGCCCTTTTCTGCAATCCCCAGCTGACCACAGAGCAGAGCCCTTCTTGGTGGGATGTCTGGGTACAGTGAGAAAGGACCTATTTTGATGGTGGGGCTTTGTTAAGTTGCCAGAGACGGTAGGATGCTGCAAGGAGTTGGGCTGTAAGAACCCTGAATTAAAAAAAATTCAAAAGCATGCATGTGAGCAAAATGCACAGTGGCTGATTTCATTTGAAGAGCTCTAAACACTTCTGTGCCCAGCAGTGAGTTTGGAATTGAGGGAACAGACACATCACACAGTGGAAATGCAGCCCTGAGAAAACTGGTCTGGGTAAAATGTGAGGCCCTTGGCAGAGCCAACTCCATTACAAAGTCTGGGACACACAAACAAGGTGGGTGGAAGAGGCTTATGATACCCTGAGACAGGGCAGGACTTGGAGGAAACCTGGATAAAACCATGTGAATAACTCTGGGACAAGACATTAATGGAAAATCCAAGGATTAAAGAAGTTTCTTATATAAGGACTACCCTAATTAGGCACAAGTGTTTCCTGGGACAACAAGGATCAGGTGGAAGCAGGAGCTGAGGAGTTGTGTTTTGGGTTGGACCAACATATCCTACTCCCATCAAACTGGCAACCTTGATAATCAAGACAAAGATTTTCCTGAAGGGGGAGAAAGAGGTGAAACCTTTAAAGCGTCTCTTCCAACTCAAACTGGTTTATGATTTTATGAAAATAAGTGGAGGCAATTGCCCAGGGCTAAGCAATGACTCAGAAGTGGAGTCAGGGAGGGGGGCTGAGGTCTCTTGGCTCCTGCTGGTTGTACAACCTGGCTCAGGACCCAGAAAGAATTATTGACAGTCTCCAGCTCTCCTGGATGGTGTTTTTCATTCCTTCTCTGTTCATGACACCCTTGGAGACTCACACATGTGAATAGAGCTGCATCTTTTAACGGGAGGGATGGTCCGTGCTCCAGGAAGACCACTTCACTGGGGTTGGTAGGAGATTTTGGGAGAACCCCCTAAAAATAAAATCAAGATATCCAGGAAATGTACCTATTTTGTGGCTTTCCCATTGCAGTTCCCTTTGCATGGTTATGTGGAGAGTGACAGGCTGTTTTTTAACAAATCTTCCTGGCATCTGATGCAAGCCCAGGGGAACGGTGGGAAGGAGCTGTAAAATGGCAAGCCCTGGCTGTCTCTGCTCCCAGCCTTTCCTTGGAGATAGATAACGGCAACAGCAGATAAGGGGAAAAGTGGTTCTTTAATTCAGTCAGAATTTCACTTAGTGTGAAGGAAAACGTCTAGTGAGAGAATTAGACTAAGCCAGGAAATTACCTCTTAAACCTGAACTGCCCTGTGCTGAAAGTATATTCAGCATTTTATATAAATGCATATCTACATATCTATCTTTCTCTGTGCCACCATAAAATCCTGGTCTTCTAACAGTGAAGTGGCCAAGAAATTATTTTAAACTCGTATAAACAAGCCAGTAAAACCTTTTCAACTACACAGGCTGGAGCATTTTCCAGGTCTCCCCCAGTATCAAATATTCCAAGTATCTAAGGACACTTGAGGCCAACAGAGCCAGGATCTCCCCTTTCCAAGAGGTTCCCACCCAAACCATAGTGAACTCTACAGAGGGAGATTTTGGCCAAGCATGGCCAAGACGATGCCTCAGGTGGCCCATGACCTCCTGGAGCTCAACACTTGGGTGAAAAGGGCTCAGCCAAGGCTTTGTGCTGAGCAGAACTTTTGGGGAGGCTGAGGAGGGATCAGGCTCTGAGTGTTATTAAATTGGAGTGATTTACTTTGGATTTTGGGTTTCCTGACCCCTCTACCAGCAGCTCCTGAGAGATCCCTGCAACTTTGTCACATAGGCCAGGGAAATCACAAGTGTGGTAAAACCTGCCCAACTTCCACATGGTTTCAGAGTTCTGAGCTCAGCTTTAGGATCTTTATCGTAAAGATGTCAGGCAGAAAGAAAATACTGGGCAGCTTCTGAGTCATTCCTTATCTAAAATGAATGAGTTTTGTTGTTGATTTATATTTAATTTCTTCAATCCTCTGGCCCTCAGATGCTTCAGGTGGCAGATTCAGGGTGTTTGGGGTCTGGCCTCACTTTTTCATTTCTAGTTACGCTCTTTACAGAAGTCCAGGTGCTCTTATTTTTATTAGAAGTAAAACAGTTGTCTCCTGGGACACTGGCATGTAATCAAAGGTGGCACAGCCCAGGGCAGGAGCTGTGGGCTCTCTTCTGAGAAATCCTGATTCATGGCAGTCATCACATTCTTTATTAGGATCTTTTTCTGGTTCGTTTTTAAGCTGCAAATTTATCAGGCTTTGAGATGTCTCAGTATCTCTATCATCTAGTGCAAAGAGGGCTGAGGTCCAGAGCTTGCTGCTGTCACACGCACACCCCAGGAATATTTAGTTAATATTATAAGCATGAAATCTTGCTCATTAAGATAAATAATTATGTGCATATATCAGAAAGATAAGAAAATGGTGGCATAACTTTGGAAGATCACACAGCCCGTGACCAAGGATCATGCTTTGAGATTTTGTGTTTCACTGGAGATTTTTCTTCTGTAATTTTTTTTCCACATCATTCTTTGAACGCCCGTGGAATTTTACCATCCCCAGCATCCTAACATCTCCACTAGACTGAAAAGATGATTCCAGGCAGTTTGTTGCAACACCTGGGGCCCGAGTAAAAGCAGGGGACATTCTCCCTGCACCTAGCAAGGGAAGGTAGAGTGGAGCTTGCCTGTGAGCTGATGCTGAGATAGCAGTTCAGTATCTAAACAGGTAACACCCAATTACAACAGAACGGTGTTGACTTACACTTTCCCTTATCAGAAGAATCAGGTATTCATGTAAATCACAAAAGGGTTTGATGGATGCCAGTTCACTTCGAGCCCCACACCGAGGAACAAGAGCCTAGTTAAACAGAATGTATGTTGCCCTTATCTTTAAGCTGTGACTATTGCTATGAAATAAAAAACTATAAAAGCAAGTGCCTTATCGTGGGGGTTGTAATTCTTTAATGCTCTCCAGGGGCTATTCCTGCACTGGAATTAGACTCTTGGGACCACTTTCTGAACCCCATAGAAGTAATTTTCTTGCAGACATGATCTTTCCTTATCATATGTTGTCTTGGCAATAAAAAAAGGCTCTTTCTGGAGATGCATGTTTAGACTGAGCCGAGTGAAAAAAACAAGAGGAAAAGAAGGGGCAGCTGAATTGGTTTAATTCTGATGCTTGCCTAAAAGTAAACACTGAGGTCCAGGGACAATCTTCATTAGACTATCCTGGCCGGGGAGTGTGGCATGGAAAGCACATGTGGTAAAGGAGCCTTGAGACAGCAGTGCTGGAGACTTGTTCCAAGCTCAGTTTGATGGCCACAGCTAATCAGACTCTCTTATCACATTTACTGGGAGATGGGTGATGCCAATAAAACCAAGTCAGGCTGAGTGCACTTAGTGGAGTCAAAAAGCTGGTTGTTAATAGATGCCTATGGCTCATGGCTCAGGAAAGCCAGCTGGGCCCTCTCTCCCCTGCCTTGGTGCTGGTGGGACCTCAGATTTGGGTTATTCGTAGATTACCTTTGGGACACTGGGGATCTCAAGCTGTGACAGGAATGATGGGCAGGACACATACAATTTTATCATTATTTAGTTATATCATGAGGTTTACAGGTGCTCTGTTTGAGATCAAGAACTTATTTAACATGACATCTGGAAGCTCCAAGGGTGACAGTAAAATCGAGCTGGTGCTTTGCATTGTGGATATGCTGAGCCCTAACCTTGCCAAACATGGAAAACTGAAAAGTGTAACTTGTGACAGTGATGGACTGTGTTCATTCCTCCTGCCTCCAAACTGAAAGTTGTGGCTATTGGGAGATACCAGTGGAAAAAAGATGAGACCAAACTGAGCTTGTAGTGATGCTCCCCTCATACACTTCCCCTGGCTCTAGAAAATTGCAGGTGAAGGCTGTCCTGAACCAGAATCAATATAAATGTGTTTAAATCCTTCTCTTCATTTTTTTTCCCCTTAAGAAACACCTGTCTAGCTAAGGCCTCGCCTGATTCTTCTGCATCTCAGTAGTTTAACAGGGATTTTCCACCTCCCTGCAACACTTGCCTTCTGTAGGACACGGTCTCCTCTTGGAGATCTTACAGCTTAAATAAATGTATGTCTTTCTACAACCTGATGATTTAAGCTAGTTAGTTGATTGATCAGGGCATAATTTAATAGAACCTTAAAACTCAGCATCAAAAGGACAGATGTGAATGGCAGGCAGTTTTCCAGCTACTTGCTCTCCCTGCAGACTCCCAGACTCCAGCGAGTGCCTCCCACATCTCCACAGCAATCACTTCCCCCGCCTGCTCTGGAGGGAGCCTCGGACACTGGGTCCTTGGTCCAGCAATTTTGAAGGTCCTTCCTTGTGCCTGGGTGAACCTGAGCACGTAAAACACCTCAGGGACAATGTACATCCCTCCATGATTCGTATCCACCAGGGATGAGACAACTCTGCTGATTTTGATGGAGGGGACATGGTATAAGCAGAGAGCAGGGATCTTCTTTCCCCCAGGCAGACTTGAGTGCCTGATGTGGATACAGGTTAATCATAGAATTGTAAAAGGATTTGGGTTGGAAAGGACCTTAAAGCTCATCTGATTCCAACCCCCTGCCATGGGCTGGGACACCTGCCACTATCCCAGGCTGCTCCAAGCCCCGTCCAACCTGGCCTTGGACACTTCCAGGGATGGGGCAGCCACAGCTTCTCTGGGCAACCTGTGCCAGGGCCTCCCCACCCTCACAGGGAAGAATTCCTTCCTAAGGGCTGGGATTTTGAGAAGCAATCACTCTGCAATTTCACTAGCTGCCTTCTTGCCTTACTGATGCCCCCCCAAGCCCACCAGCACTTCTGAACCCCTAAACTCCAGTGAAACCCCATTATCATGGGCCAAAAACAAGTGGTGGAGATTTTAAAGTGGTTTTTGGAGACAAATAGCAGGAATGTCCCTCAGGTACACACCAGAAGTTGGCCAGATGGGCTCTGCAGATGCTTTGCAGAATTAAATCCCATCTCTGAGGCCCTCATTTGTTGAAGCACATGCCACCAGCATTTGAACCCCTTTCCCATTTCATTCCTGAAATCTAGTGCAGACACCTGGTGAGCTCAAGACATCCACCTACAAAAAGTGGAGCATGAAAGCAGATGGTGACGAAGGTGAGGGACCTGTGGGGGTACAACCATTGGCATGGGAGGGGACTCAGCTGCAGGTGTACAAATCCAGCTCATCCCTGGCATCTGCTGGGAACACAGGTGATCAGGAATCACTGCCTTTATCTCTTGACCTCTTGTTCCCCTGCCTTGAGCATCCAAATATTGTGAGTTCAAGCACATCCCAACCAGCCTGGACGGGTCCCACACCACAGGGAATGAGACTCTTCATGGGGTTCCTACTTGGGAGCCTTGTGGTCGGATTCTGCTTCCCAAAAAATGCATTTTCACCCATTCTTACAGAAATCCAGTCCTCTGGATGCATCTGGACTCACTGCAGACCCTGGTACCAGCACATCTGCATCACTTGGGCTCGCATCTGCCTGGGCAGCTTGTGCAGCTACTCCTCACAGAGGGTCAGCTCAGATTTCCCTCTTGAAGAGCAGCAGACTTAGAGGCCATAAAACCCATAGCTAACATGCCCTGGGAGTCTCCCACCACCTCACATGTGTTCCAGAGGCATCCTTCATCGTGCTGGCTGAGGTGATCTTCCTCAACATCCTCTGCCAGCAGTGCTCCTTCAGCAGCCAAAAAAATCGCAGGAGCTCACAGCTCCATCTCACCCCCTCTCTGCTTCTCACACATGTCGCTTCTGTGGCTGCCTTGCTTTAATTTTTCTGGCAACGGAGGTAAAAATAGCTCGTGCAAATATTATTTATTTTGTATTAATAGCTCGGAGTCAAAGCCTCAGCAGACACTTGGAGTAAACAGGATCACTCAAAATACAGTTGTTTGAAATCAGAGCTTTGCTCTGACCCTGGGGTTTCGAACCAAAGCCAGAAGAACTGTGTATATAGAATCCCTTATAATTTTTCCCCCCTGTTAATCCACAGTACAACAAGCCTTGCTTGTAGCCAAAGGACTTTGACCAGGATGATTAAGGCAACATTTCATTTAGGCGGTTGCACGTGTGGTTGTAGAGGTGGTCGAGATGTAAAATAATCCTCCCTATCTGACTAATAACCCCCTTTGCACTTCCAATGCAATTTGTATTCAAGCACACCCCGCTTCTCCTCAGTCATTCCTCTCCTTTCATTTCCCCTCTCAAAAAAATGTATTTTTAAGTGCAGGCAACTGCCGGGTGAAAGCCTGTCTTTTGGAAGAAGTTTTCTGGACTTGTTTTCTTGTGAAAGAAAGAAAAACAGCGCTTTTGGGTTTTGCTATTCCTTCCTCGTTCTTTTGTTTTGTTTTACTCCCTGTCCTGCACACTCAGTTTTCCAGCAAGATAAAAGGAAGAGAAAGGGGAAATAAAACAACGGGTGAGTTTATATTTTGATCTGTCTCCAATGTGGTTTTCCTCTCTTCCATTTTTTCTCCCATGTAACAGAAATATTCCCAGCTGAGAATTAGGGCACGTCAGCTCATTTAAATGATTGTCTACTATTGAACACATTAATTAATCCAGCTCTAACTGTGGTGATACCTTGCTACTAATGGATTAATTAAAGGTGAGGAATAGTCGATACAGGAGTTAAGACAGACCTTGAGAAACCTGGGTTCAAGTCCTACAGTTTCTTTACTGATTTTGAATCATCCATGTAGCTACTTTTTGTGTCATTTCTTTGTGAAATAAAGGTGTCAGGTCACACCCCATGGACTAAGAGCACCACGGGGATCCCTTACAGGGTCTTGCCCCCCAAAAGTGCAGGTAAAGCAGAGATAACTAGGCAAGGATGCTCCAATAAAGGTACCCCAACTTTTCCCCCTTTGCAAAACTTTATTATTCCACCATTGGGCTTCAATTAAAAGGCTTTCAAGGGGTAAGCACTGGCTTTGCCCCTCCACCTTACAGCAACCCCGAGGAAATCAGCTCCTGTGGGGTGGGCAGTGAGGCTGCTGGACCTTCACACTTGCTACAGGTCTTGGAAAGCCTCAGCTTGAGGCTTTTCCTATCCCAGCCTGCTGTTATAATCACACATTGTTCCCAGTCGCTGCCTCGTCGTCTAGCAGCACTTGGAAAATGTCAAATGTGGGAGTCCAGCAGCCCTAGGTTAGAGCAGAAAACTCCCAAACATATTTGGAGGGCTGCCAGCACTTCGCAAACCCTCTGCAAACTCAGATAAGGGGCGACCTTGCAGCCTGCGGGCTCGGCCAGGAGTTTATAAACCCTCCATTTGCTTGGGCTGAGCTTTCTCAATATTGTGATCATCCCGTCCCCTCCCGACGTCTCCCGGTGCCGCGGGGTGGGAAGGCAGCGTGCGAAAGCAGGATCTGGTGACCTTCGCCGTTGGGTCGGTGCTCAAGGTGGAAGGACCCGTTGGAAATGTGACGTCCAGAGCTGGCAGGGACAGACCACCCCCCCATGCACTGGGAGGCAGAGGCTGCCTGGGGCTGGATCTGTCACGGCCGAGTGAGCAAACCCAGTGCCCGGTTGTGTTTGAGCCGGAGGTCAGAGACGTTGTCCCAGAAAAACTCCCTTTTTGGGTTTGCAGCAAAAGATGTTCCTAAAATACGCGGCTGGGGAAGGGTGGCAAGCGCTGCTTGGTGAGGAGGGGGAGGAAAGGTTGAGTTTGGGGTCTTCATTTTGAACTGCAAGGAAATCTAAACATTTTGAAATTCTTCCCCAAATGACAAATAATGTCAAATACTGAGATAGCACCGGGCTGGATTTGAGCCGCGAGGCACCTTCTTATAGTCCTAACTTCTGATAAAAAGGATGGAACAGAGTCAGGAAAACTTTCCTCTCCTTCCTCTCATTATTTTTTTTTTAAAAAAAAAACAACCTCGGTGAAATCAGCAACGTCTCCTGAAATGTTCCAGTTTGGATGGGAGAGCCTTTCCCAGCAGGAAATGTTTCCCTCTGGGTTTTCCTGGCCAGCTCTGACTGACTGCACGTTCCCGACCTGCTGCCGTCCGACTGAAGGTCCAGCCTGGGTTTAACAGGGTGCAAAGATCCCCTGCCCCACCAAAAAATCAGCTCCCAGGGGGTTGATACCTTAATCCCCATTAATTAATGTGGTTAATTAGCTCAGAGGCAGCAGAGCTAGCTGTATAAGTGAAGGATGTATAATGTTAATATTTTATTTCCCTCTTTCATCATTTGCTTATAACTTAAGGCTTTTTGTTAAAACTTTTGTGGGTCAGTCAAACAATATTTATACATTTTTAGCCCATAAATAATTTACAAATCCTTTTCCTCTATATCCTTACTGCACAGCTGTACGTGGCTGAATTATTTCTCACCCCTCCATACATCATCTAGTGAATTCAGGCTCTTTCGGGATCTGTTTGCAGTTTGTTTCTGACCTGCAAACATATTTGTTTTCCCTCCAGGTCAAATATGTCATGTGAAAATGTCAGTGCATGAGTTACCTGTGAACTATTTACCCCCTGCACCCCACCCTGAGCTTCCCAATGCACTTTTGGTCACCTGAAACACCATAGAAGTGTTGGGGTAAACCAGGATAGAAAAGGTCAGAAAAACATTCAGGTGGATTCTTTTTTGCTTCCACCTTTGTAAGAAAATTAAAGGATCTTTTCCTGAATAAATTCTCAGATCCCAAATCAAAGCAAGCATGATGCTTTTATGGGAAAAAATATTCTCGGCTGCCTTTAGGGGTTGCTCAGCAAGCTGGATTTTCCCCAGTTGTCCTTAGCCCCTCTCAGTAGATGAGAGTTTGTGGTTTGGCTCCCAGATTTGAAGAAAAATCCTCGTGTTATTATGTTTTTAGCTTCCTGTTTCTTTTTCCACTGTGCCCTGGATGGCTCCATGTCTCAGCCCTGCCTGGACAAAGTGCACACAGGGATAATAACCCCCAGCCTACCGGGACATGGAGACAACTCCTTCCTTACTTTCCCTTTGGGAAAGGTGAAGAAAAGGCCCATAACCTCTAACTCCAGATCCCCAACTCTTTTCATCCTGGGGAGGAAGTGATGCAGATTAAGGACTCAGATATCCCAAGCTGTGGGTTTTAATTGCTTCTAAATCAATCCTGACTCAATGTTGAGCATGGAGGGTGTCCAAAGGGAAGAGCCCATCTCTAGCCAGACCCTGAAGCACACACCTGCTTCTCCCCTTGTCCAAATCAGCCTGTCTTGGCCTCCTTTTTTATTTTCTCCTTTCTCCCCTCATTTTTTCTCCCCCTTTTCTGGACCATTCAGCAGTTAATATCCTTCTGTCTCCAATTGTGCTTGGAGAGGTGTAACATTTGATAAGCCCCATTTAACTTGGCTGTACTACATTGTTTAAATAATTCAAATACAGATTGGCCCTTTAGAAGGATTTCTGCTCTATTGACCCTGCTGGTCATGAGTTACCAGGAAGTCAGGGAGGGGCCTGTAGAGCTGAAAGCCCAGAAAAAAAAGAAAATCAATTCCAACTCTTTAGTGCCCCAATCACACCCCATTATTCCCAGGTAATTGCAGACCTGCTTTGCTGTTAACTCTTTGGGAACAATACGGCCTTTGACAGGATAAAGAGAAGTAAGAAGGGTTTTCTTCTCCAACAGGGTCCTAATTTGAATGGACAGTATCATGTCCTTATCACTAGGGCTTGGATGAATAATTATTTACAGGTAGAAGTGTCAAACTGCTTGGTAGTTATTTTTAACACTCCCTTCTTGACGTGTGGCTTGCTGGAGGAGGCTGTTTGAACTGCAGAATTCATAATACTATTTTTTTCCAGCTTATATCCCTCTTTCCCTGTGCATTGAATCATCTGGAATAACAAATGGGATCTTGTCACATGGCTACTCCTTATTAATGCTTGTCCTTCATGCAGAGACCCAATCAGGTCCCGTTGCTGCACAGACACTTGGCAAATCCTACTCTCTAAATTGTGGAAGAGCAAGAGCGGTGGCCAGGTAGGAGTAGCACAACACAGCCAAATGTTTGGTCTTGGGCACGTGATGTTCACAGTGCACATGACTCAGAAGGAGGCAACTGTGATCCCACAGAAAACAGATCCATGAGAAGCCGTAGCACATGTTTTGGATTGGTTTCTTTCAAAAGGAATCCAGGGTTTTAGGCACAGTTGGCTCAGAGAGGGAAAATACAGAAGGCTCCAGACAGAGACAGGAGTGTGGAATGATTCAGAAATGGATTGACTCAATCCCAGAAAGATGTTCCTGGTTCTTTGACAGTTGAAAGAACCCAGGATTTTGCTCAACCGTAAATTGCCAGCCAATAACAATGTCCTTTGTCTTCTTCACCGCCCTTAGCAGGTGAAACCTGCTCGGACAAGAAGGGGGTTGTGATCCTGACAACTTTGGCTTGTGAGACCCTGGGAGCCACACCTGGGGTATTTCCTTAATGAGGTTAGGAACTCAAATAGGTATAAATCACCTAAATCCTGCCTCTGGGGTGGTGCCTTCTGTCTTCATTCAGGGTTCTTCAGTTCATGCTCCTCCTTCTTGACATGAAGTCAACAGGACAGCACCGAGGGCTAAAGACTTCTCACAACATGATGCACAAAACTCTGTCCTTCCTGGTGTAGGAAGGCTAAAAGTCATCCATCCCATCCTCCAGTCTGATCTGGCCTGGGGCAAAAGCCACAGCCTCACCCTGTCACCCAACATAGCTCCTGGGGGAGGAGATGCCAACCTGCGTGGAAAACTTCAGGGAACTGACCACACGAGGTGGCTCAGTCTCCACCCCTTTCACAAATGGGCGCCTTATCACTGGGCACTGTTTATCCAGGAACAGGGGACAGAGGACAGGGAGGAGCAGCCTCAGCCTCCACTCCAGGTCACCACGCCAGAAGCTGCTCAGAGTCCATTCGTAGCCTGGGTGGGATTCTGGCCCCATCTGCTCCTCATGTCAGGCCGTTCCAGAAACTCAGTCTTCCATAGGAGCCATCTTGTAATGCCCAGCTGGTGTTTCCCAGGTTCACATGTGTCTTACAGCACTGGAGCATCCCTGGTGCCTTCCTGAAGGGTCTTTTTGTTGTCTATGTTTGATTGACTTGTTGATCCAACCTGTGTGTTTCAGGGTGTTGGCAAGGATAAGGTGTCATCTCAGGAGAGCAAATGAAGAAGCCATGACAATTCCCGGTCAGCTTACAACGCTGAAGTCAGCAGGTGATGTTTTCCTGGGGTCTCTGTAATCAGGATCTTCCAGGGGGTGTTACAGAGCCTAGTTCTGGTGTGCTAAATTGCCCTCAGGAGGTGCCATTGTCTCTTCCCTCACCATGGAGGTTCTATAGGCATTCTCTCATTAATTTAAGTGGCTAAACAACTGCTTGCAAGTCAAGTGCCAAAAAAATATCTTCCTCAGACTCACGTCTCAAGGCAGGAACACACTTCTTAGCACATTCCAGAGTCTTAAACACCCATCAGCAAGGCAAGAGGGATGTGGTACTTATGGACATTATGTCCTGGGTTAATGGTTGGATGATCTTAGAGGGTTTTTCCAACCTTAATGATTATGTAATTCTATGATTTTTAAGGTGGTTGGTCTTGCCATGGAGACATGAAGTTCTAGCTCAGGGTATTCTATGATTCTATGAATTTGGGGTACATCCTACCTGCTGTAAGCAGCAGCAGAGACATTTCCCAGTGATGTCCAGTGTCCCCAGGGTATGTCTGATTAGCTCTGTGCTGTCCAGAGCAGAGATCATCCCATTACAGACATGTACAGCAGCAGGGGAACCACAGCCATGGGCAGTTCAGGGAAGCTGAGGAACAACCACCACAGTGTGAGTGTAAGCAGCACCTGAAATGTGAAACACAGTGAAGAGGAAGAAAAGTTTGTGATAAGTCTTCAGGGCCGGTGGTTTAAACTTTCAAGGCATTTTAAGGTGTTTAGATGCTTGGGTCCCACTGGAAAGGGATGTCTTTAGAAGCAGGTACCAAAAACAATTCCCTAAGCACTCTGGAAAACCCTGGATTAAGGGGGTGGTATCTTAACTGCAGTTCACAGAAGACTTGGCCCTATCTCCAGTTGCTCTAAAGAGACTCCTGAGACCCTGATTTTTGGCAAAGCAGAGCTAAACTCACCTCCTCCCCCCTCCCTGACCTGCAAAGGGTTAAAGGGTGGGGGAGCCCTTTGATTAATAGTTGTCGTGTGAACATGCACATTTGCCTGTGACTGCATTCCTGGGGCTTTGGGCCCGGTGATAAGCTGTGACCAAAGTCCTCTGGCTCTGGGCAAGGAGAGCAAACAGGGCCCCAGTGGAGAAGTTATTAATTCCAGCCTTGCATCTCCCAGGGCTGTCTCTCAGCAACGGGGCTCCCAGGAAACCTTTCACACACCAATCGATACACGTTGCGTCCCCTTGCCCTTTCCATCCTCACTCCTCTCCTCTTGTGTGCTCATCCCAATATCCCTCCATGCCAGGACCTCCAGCCCTGGGATCCTTTCCCATTGCCAGCACAAGAAGAAGAGATAGGACAAGGGGTGATTGACTCAAAAAAGAGAGTTGATTTAGGTTACATAGAAGAAAGAATTTTTTTATTATAAGGGTGATGAAGCCCTGGCACAGGTTGCCCAGAGAAGCTGTGGCTGCCTCATCCCTGGAAGTGTCCAAGGCCAGGCTGGATGTGGCTTGGACCAACGTGACCTAATGGGTGGTGTCTCTGCCAATAGCAGGCTATTGAAATAAGATGATCTTTAAGATTCCTCAAAGGTCCTTAAGGTCACAAAGAATTTGATTCCTGATTTCATAATAAATAATATGGAAACCTTCAACTCTAACAGATCTGGATTCCCACCAGGCAGCGGTCATGGAAAGGCACCACCTGCAAGTGACAACACCTTTGATTCATGTCTGGATCATTTTTAATCCTTGAGGAAAGAAATTGGGATCACACCACGGTTTGATCCAAGCCATAGCTGTCCTCCCTTTCCATATCTCCTTCAGAGGATGTGATGCTGCATGGGATGCCAGGACCACCGAGCTGAGAGTTTTGGGGAAGAGAGACAAGATGCTTAAACATTTGGTTATGAATAACAAGCCACAACTCCTGTGCCTAACCCTGAATGGTCATGGAGAAACATCAAAATGAAATGTCCAAAGAGTCAAAGCTGATCCCTGTACTGAGAAACAGAGAATTAAATTGCCGATTTGGGCTGTGAGTATCTTCAAGGCTATTGGATGAGAAATGTGATAATTTTGAGCAGAGATTCCATCCAAGCCTGGTAATTTTTACAAGATTCACTGAAGCAAGTACAATTCCATATAAAAGTATAATATCAACAACAGTAACAACAATAATAATAGCCAAACAATCTGGCTTTCTACATTAAAAAAAAGAAAAAAGGTAGTAAAAAGTGTAGTCTTGTCCAAAAATTCCCAGAGGACTCAAGTTAGGCTTCTATCTGTGGTAGCAGATATGGAAAAGGCATACTGAGGTCATCTAATCCAGGGGCCGGAAACCTTTCAAGAGCTCCGTGCCAGACTGTATTTTTCTTCCCCAGCAGAAACTCAGCAGCCTCTGTCTCTCCTGAAAAATGCTGAGGATCCCATAAGGGTGGGATCCTGACTTTCCAGATTGAAACTGTCTGCAACATCCCATCTTTACTCTCCAGGATTTATCCTCTCCCAGCACAGTTATGATGTAAATGGTTCTGGGGCTGCCTTCAAAAGAAAATACCTGGGGGGGGTTTCTGTAGAAAGAAAATCTATGTTGGGAACAGGTGACTAGTCACCACTGCAGGTGATGGTCTGAGCCATGGGCTGTAAACTTCACACTGATGTGGAGGCAACACACACGTCTGGAGAGAAAAGAGGAAAGGGAAAATGCAAATCTTCCTGGAATGAAGGTCCATGGTAGCAACACCATGCTTAAAATGGACAGGAGCATCTTTCTGCTCAGTTTGAGGCCTCCTTGTGCTGTCAGGAGGGGATGGAGGGAAGGACTGAGCTTGTAGACTCACACCTGTACATAGTACATACATTGGAGGGATCTCCACAGGCTCTGGGTGCATGAACTGGGTGTATAATCATTGGAGATCCAGTCTGTGAAGCTAGAGGAGAAGATAAACTCATGTTAATCCAGGCACCAGGTTTAGGTCAGCCTTGGCATATCATAGGATCTTAAAGTATCCTGTGTTGGGAAAGACCCACAAGGATCACCAAAGTCCATGTACCACTTAATCCCCAATTTCTGGACAGAAGACCATGAGTCACCTGCATTTCCTTTGCCTTCCAGCCCCACGTGGACATCTTGGCTGCTGTAGTGCGTATTCAGGGAAGACAACCATCTTAATCTCTAAATTTAGCTTCCTAAATCTTCCAGTTGAATCCCATCCATATCTTTGCAGGTGGAGAAACTCTGCAGCTGAAGAAGCTAAAGAAGATCTCACCATGGATTTTGTACTGTGGGAAGTGAAGGGTGTTTAGTGAAGACCTAAATTACCCTCACAGTCATATTGACAAGGAAATCCCATTGGTTTCCAATGATCTTTGTGGATTTGGTCTGGAGACCAGACACTCCTGTGTTTGGTAACTATTCCTACAAAAGCATTTCCAAAATGGAAGGTCGGACTTGATGATCTTTGAGGTCTTTTCTAACCTTAATGATTTTATGATTCTGTGAAAAGACCAATACTGGACGTTTGTAAGAATATGAGACCAGACCCAGGCTGTTCTGCTTCCATGTGTTCAGATGGGTGAGAAAGTCGACCAGCTTGAGGAAAAGAGAAAGGTTTTAATTACAAGTTTTTCAGAAGAAAAATGTGTAAGAAAGCCTTGTTGAAAGCAAACTTTAAAAGTTTGAGTCAGGTGGCAGGTTCTGAACCACAGGAGTGTGAGCAAACACGGACTGAAAGACCAGGGCTGACTCCTGAGCCTGTCCTAGTCCCATCTGCCTGTCCCAGATTTTCTCTGCGACACAAGGCTCGTGCATCATCCCCACCACAGGGTTTCTCTAGGACCTCTCTGCCCAGCGAGTGCAGTGTCGGCACTAAAAAAAGCCCCTCTCGACTGAGAGCCAGGCCCGCACGTCCGCTGGAAAAATGACATAACGCCGTCATGTAATCTGGAGTTCCTCCTCTGGGGCAGCCTCGCGCCGGGGCTGTGTGAGAGGAGATCAAAGGGCAGCACAGGAAAACGAGAGTGGAGCCCACAGAGGGGAAAAACACCCTCACCCGCCAGCCAGGGGACTAATCACAGCCCTGGGCAGGCCTTGGGAGTTCCCGTTCACAGGAGGGATGGAGACAGACATCCTCCTCTGGCTCCGGGCACACGGGTGGGTGTCCTTCTCCATGCCTCTCCCACCTTATCGTTTGGATTAGTATGAGCCAGCGGCTTGAGAGGATATTTGGCCCCTCTTGTGCCTGGTGCTGTTCAAGCCCCATGGAAAGGATGTTCTTGACCCAAAAGAACTTGGGAGACCGTGGTTACCCCCTGGCAGTGCCACCAGCATCCCCTAACCTGCATTTTCCAGCTGAATTCCAACCCTCCTTGACTTCAGAGCATCTGGGGAAAGTACAGATGGATGAGACACTGGGAGGCAGGGGAAACAACAAGGAAAAGACAAAAAATAGGTGGGTCCCATGCCCACACTGGTGGTGTTTAAGGATCTCTGTTGCACACAGAGCTTGGTGCAGTCTTTCAGGCTGGACCCCTTCCATCCTTCATCCTTACTCACCATCCCTACAGCCAGGAGGAACTTGCCAGCACCTGCATCCACAGCCAAATCCTCCCACCCCAGCTCCATCTGCCCATCGATGCCCACACTGAGGGATCTGCTTTGCCCGGGGTTTGTGGTTTCTGACCCCTGACTTGCCCGTTGCCACTGGAATTCCCTATCGCTCCAGTGACTCAGCTGACAGAAAGGGAGACAATGGCATTTTACATCAGCCCAGGCTATCAGGAGCCTGCCTTATCTGAGCTGTGTTTTTCTATTAGTCTAACACTCCATTGTGCATCCCTTTATCAGCTGCAATGTTGATGTAATGCTGGCTTGGAAGTGGTTTCTGCATCCTAGCACTAAGACAGCTCACTTTTATTTCGGGAGGGGGGGCAGGGGGGGAAGGGGAGGGGGCGAGAGGAGGGTTTATCGGGATTCTCAGGAGATAGGAGCCCTTCTTCTGCAGGGAGAGGGGAGGGAGGGCTGGCTGGGTGGTGGAGGGGGGCTGCCAGCCCAGGCTGAGCAGACTGTTTTTAACCAGCAATTTAATGAACATAATTTCTGCTCCTCCCCTCCAGACAATATCTTTAATCAAAGTGTTTGCTTGTCAGGATAAATATCCTCTCTGGTTCCTTCTGTAAGTCCCAGAAGTTGCAGACCTGGATTTCTGCAGCAGGATGGTCGAGGTGCTGGTGGAAGGGTGAGCCCTGACTTGTCCTGTAGTGCCAGTCATCCCTAACAACATTTTCCTGGGCAGATCTTCACTAGTTGATACATAAGTTGAGCTCACAAGTTTTTTTCCCTTTTCTCACCCCCTCTCCCCCTCTCAAGATGTATATAATATTTAAAAAAATAACATCCAGAAAATTTACATTCTTAAGTGTCTGATGTCTTAAAACAGATGAAGTCCCATGCATGAAGTAATGACATGATGGCTTTGCTTCCTAATGATCCTTGAGGGACTCTTCCAACACAGGATATTGTAGGTTTAAATCCTCAGGACTCATCTCCATGACAGCAACAGGGACAGAGTCACTTCAGCTGCTACACAGGAAGAGAGAAGCCAGTTGAATTTATGTTAATGAGGTATGTGACCAGATAGGATTGAGTGTGTTAGATTTAGTCTATCCAATTCTAGAAAAAGCAGCAAGGAGGTTGTCAACCCAGGGTACAAAACATCTGGAGGCAGACCTAAACATCATCCTTAAACAGTGTGACCTGGTTTCACTCAGCTGCTCCAGCCCTTGTGGCAGCCATCCTTTGGCCACAGTCAGCAGCACCAGTATTTTCAAGTCCACTGTAACTCCCTCTTGGAGCAGTCTGTGGTGGGAGGGGAATGGACATCATCAGGTGCTCTCTGCTCTTTCCTTGCTGGGATTTTGTGCTTATCCTTTCTGCCTGATCCCATATGTGAAGGTAGATTAGATGTTTGCAGGCACATGTGCCAGGTTGGGTTTCCTCTGCTGGAGTCAGACTGAGGGATTTTCTGGAGTTTCGGGAGCTCCAAAGAGCTACTCAGTACTCATTTGCATCCCTTCAAAATTTACCCTAGAAATGAGAGGAGCTCACAGTGAACTGCAGATATTAACTCCAGGAAAACTCTGTGCAGATGTGTGAATATCACCCTCTGGACCATTATCTAGGGTGTGATGGACACGGTTCTCCAGCTGCAGGAACAGAGAAGAAAGTGAGTGGGATGTATATGTGCTGCCCAGAGCAGTGGTGGTGTCCCCATTCCTGGAGGGATTCCAAAGCTGTGTGGATGTAGCACCTAGGGATGTGTTTTAATGATGGCTGGGGGAACAACTGGACTTTTAATCCATACCTGACAGGCTTCAGCCTGGAGCTTTGGCATTTGCCTACAATACCTTTGCATCTGTGCTTGCATGCCCTGGGTGCCTACTTTTGCATATTGACCCCTGAAGATGTGTGAAGACCACAGCATGTTTTATTTGCAGGGCAGAAACCAAAACAGGTCTTTCTGAGAAGACCTCTAGAGCTATTTTCTTCTGCTGCTCCTTCATTTATTTTTCCCTCTCCTCTGTATGGTGTGGCATCCATCAGATTGGTGGCAATCCCATGTGATGGGGACTCAACAGCCTTGGGTTCAAACAGAGTGTTTAGGTGGCACTTCTGAAGTGCTGATAAAAGAAAAGCAGGAGTAGAACCACTGTGATGGGCAGGAAGAGTCACAGTAAATGGTTACTGCCCATCCCCAGCCACATTTGTGCTTCAAATTTGCTGCCGTGTCCTCATACCCCAAATAAAAACGTGGAAGGGCTCATGCAGTGGGGTGCAGAACTCCTGAAGGGTCTTGGCTCACAGAGGTCCTACCTGGACCAGCCATCTCATGCCCTCAAGCTGTTAGTGCTCTCTCCTCTTCCTCTTCAGCCTCCACTGCCTGAGGTGGACTGGTTGCTCTCTCCACACGGCGAGTGGCTGCGTTTCGTCTCAGTCATCATTTCTATTGTTATCTACCCATTATCTGATCCTCTCCCAGGCTGGGCCAGGAAACATCCTTCTGTCTCTGTCTTCGACGGTGCTCCATCCTCTTCCTCCTTGGAGAAGACAAAGGCAAAACAAGCGCGTAATGAATCAGACGTTTCCCTTCTCACTTTGCCCCTTATTTCCCCCTCTCATTTTTCACACGGACCAACTTCTGCCTCTTCCCTCCTGTTTGTTTGGGACGTGGCCTGTGCTCAGCATCCCAGGGAGTCTGGCTGGCTCCTCTCAGTGTCAGCAGGAGTTCAGGGGTGTGTAAGGCTGATAGGGCTCCTCTGGCCCCCACTGTGTCCTCAAACCTAACGCCTGCAAGAGGTTTGGCCTGCTGACACCGGGTCATGGGATCAACTCCAGGCCAAGTTAGAGGTTCATGTTGGTTCAGAAAAGCAACTGGACAGTTGGGTGGAGGAAAAAAGCTCTACTGAGGGACATTAAATATGAAATCATCTTATCCAGCTCAGGATGTCACGTGGCAGCAACTTGCTAGAAGCTGGAAGAGGGTGTTGGGGAAGTGTTGCTCTGCCCTTGCCCTAGTTTTGTATTCCTTCATAGCATTCCTGGAGGAGAGGTGGGACACTGACCTCTCTGCTCTCTATGGGTTTTATTTTGGCTGTAGAATGAAATGGGGCAAAGTTCTGCCCATGAAATTCGGCACCCTGTGGCCTCTTGTGACCTTTCACATTTGCTGTGTCCCAGAACAACACTGAGGCCCATTTCCCAAAGGGACGTGGATTTCTTCCAAGTCCATTGGTCCTGGTCTTCCCTGGACCCTGTCAGGGTCCTGTACTGAGAGTCTAAAAAGAAAGCCACGCTTGTGGAGGTGTTACGGCTCACTTGACACATGCACACCAAATTCCCATGCAGGAACATCTCCCTCTCCTTCACCTCTTCCCAATACCCAAAAACTCTGCACTTTGGCTCTGTTTCCATTTCTGAAACTTTCCCGCTCTTTTCAGAAAATGAAGGTGAAAAACCCAAGACATAAACAGATCTCCCAGATAGAAAAGTTTCCCCAAATACTGCTGCTGTAGTAAATTTTTATTATTAAATTTCACTGTAAACAGAAAGCAACAAATCATAGAGTCATTAAAGTGGAAAAAGAACTCTAAGATCTTGAAGTCCAACCTTTGACCACTCACCACCATATCCAATAAACCATATCATGAAGTGTCACATCTACTAATTTTTTGAGCACTTCCAGGGATGGTCACTGCTCCAGTTTCCTGGACAGCCTATTGCAACAGTTAACCATTCTTTCAGCAAATAAATTATTCGTAGTATCCAACATCAGCTTAAACCAGAGAGGTCTTTAGGTCACCACCTAGTTCTGGGGATGGATCTCATGACTTCCCACCATTGGAAGTTAACACTGACTTCTCACCTTTGGAAGTTAACATTGCTGAAAGTGGTAGAAATTGATATGAAACCAAACAATCCAACAAAAACTCCGGAGGGAAGGAGCAAGGTCATCATCCTGGAAGCAGTGGTTGGGCACTTTCTCTGGCCTTATGCTGGAGTGTTTTTCCCTGCTCTCCATTCAGTGTGAAGAAAACTGTGGACAACAAGAACAGAGTTCTGTCAGGTCAGGACCAAAGGCACTTGAGGTCTGTGCTGGGAGCTGCTGGAGTTCGAGATTTTGTCTAGAAAATGTGCTTTTTTGGGGAATGTTCAGCAGGTGGCTCCTCATGTGGAATCAAGTGTTCAAAGGATATATCCAGGGTAAGTTCTGCCCACTTGAAGCTCTCAACTTAGGGAGCTCTCCTGGCAGTTCTGGGCGCAGCGGTTCCACGGATATCAGTGGGCTGTTCTGCAGAAAATCTAAGGATTGAAAGAAATGGTGCCAGAACTAGATTGAAAACGTGCAAAAGCGTTGCAGGAAGTGAGGCTGGGCAGCAAGAGACCAAAAATAAAAAGGAGGGCATTTCACATTTCCTGGCATTAGGAGAAGGGCAAAAGAAAACAAGGAGCTTGGTCCATGGAAAACTTGGGCAGTATTGCAGCAGACGAGGTGTGCAGCAAATCAGGGTGAGGATTTAGAGCAGGGAGTGAGTTACAAAAGGATTTCAGGGAAAAGGGAAGATCCCAGAAGAGACACAAGTCAGCTCTCCTCAAGTCCATGGTTCCAATTTTGTTGTCCTGCTTCCTCCTCATCTGAGCCTGAACTCCACACCAACACATCCAACAGCCAAGGCACCTCCCAAACCTCCCATCTTCCCAACAA
>WEKX01003741.1:80055-91158 GCA_013390025.1 Pitta sordida | reverse complement strand
ATTGACAGGAAACTTAATATGAGCCAGCAGTGTGCCCAGGTGACTAAGGGGGCCAATGGCATCCTGGCCTGTATTAGGAACAGTGTGGCCAGTTGGACTAGGGAAGGTACTCTTCCCCTGTACTCGGCGCTGGTCAGACCTCATCTTGAGTCCTGAGTCCAGTTCTGGGCTCCCCAGTTTAAGAAGGGGGTTGAGCTGCTTGAGAGGGTCCAGAGAAGGGCGACAAGGATGGTGAAAGGACTGGAGAACAAGCCCTGTGAAGAGTGACTGCGAGAACTGGGGTTGTTCAGCCTGGAGAAGAGGAGACTCAGAGGTGACCTGATTGCTGTTTACAACTACCTGAAGGGGGGCTGCAGCCAGATGGGTGTGAATCTCTTCTCTCTGGCTGACGACACCAGAACAAGAGGACATGGCCTTTTACTACGCCAAGGGAGGTTTAGACTGGATGTTAGGGAGAGGTTTTTCACAGAGAGAGTGATCTCTCAGTGGAATGGTCTGGCCAGGGAGGTGGTGGAGCCGCCATCCCTGCAGGCGTTTAAGAGAAGACTGGATGAGAAGCTTAGCGACGTGGTCTAGATGGTGGGAGGCTTGGATGGATGGAGCGTGGTCTCCATGGTTCCTTGCTTGTGGGCCTGATCCTTGGGTGGGTGTTCACTTGGGAGCTGGACTAGATGATCCTGTGGGTCCCTTCCAACTCAGAATAACCTGTGAACCTGTGATTTCAACAACACTGTTTTCAAAACTCTGTTTGCAAGAAGGAAAATATGATCTTTTATACTGTCGAAGAAAATTTTTTGTCTGCACACATGCTTGTTAGATGGCAATAAAATCTGATTTTTATACCTATGGGAGTTCATTTCCATAATGGAATCTCATTATTAATATTCTAAATGAAGTTATGTTGCTCTGTTTATATGATGTGGTGTTTAATTGTATCATATAATAATCTAAATCATAGCTTGCTTGTGTAACCCACTACATAAAGATAGCTCCTGGAAGGTTTCACAGAAATGAAGAGGAATAAGGCTTTTATTATATTTTTCCTTAGTTATCAATAAAAACATCCAAGATGATGATGATGATCCAAGAGAAAAATACCCCCAAAACCACCACCAACAAACCCCAAATCCAACAAATAAAACAGAAAAACCTCACAACAAAATCCCAAAGTGAAAAATAAAAATGTTTCCTGTTGAAGTGAAATAGTATACTGTAGTTGCAGTGAGACGTGTGTTTGATTTACTGGAATTTACTGGAATCTTGTCCTTCTTTGTGGAAAACTCGTAATGTTCCATTTGTTTGGTCAGTTAGAAAAACAAGGGAAATGTCATTTCCTGTCCGGCCAGAGCTAGTCTCTGGGGAACTCACTCTTCTTCCTTATTTTCTTTTTGCAATTGCTTTATGTTATTAGTTATTACTAGTAAAAACTTAGTATCTCCCTACCCCTAGGCAAAAAAGTAGTTTTCCCTTCCTTGATAGCTCACTCTCACCCTATTTATTTTTTCTTGGTTTTCAATGGAGAAACTTGCCTCTCAGTGATAACAGACATATGGATTTAAGTCCCTCTGTAGGGTGTTACCTCACATTGCAGTGATGGCAATGGAAACTGGATGGAGGTACGTCCCTGAAAATCCCTGAGGAAAATGCTACCGCTCCATGCCAACTTTGCCTTCTGATGCCCACATATTTTTTCTTGGGGGGCATGGAACTCTACGCAGACCCTGCTTGGAACTACAAACTTCAGCTGCAGTTACCTCCAGAGGTATTTTGATTGAAACAAAGCTTCCTGCATTCCAACTGGGCTCTTCTTCCAATACCATTGACCAGAATGCTCCTGCCAGCCAAGGATCACCTCCTTGATGTCAGGTGGGAGGCTAAAAGCCATGGACCCAAGTGCTTCAAGCTGAGATTCTGGTCCATTCAGCACTGCCTAGAAAGTACAGCCCAAAGAGACCTTTGGGGGCAACTGTGGCATCAGGCTGTGAAAGCAGGAGTGACATTGGTGTGTTGTGAAGAGCAGGTGAGCCGCTTGTGCTAGACAGCTGCTCAGTCAAGAAGATCTCATTCAAGTTGGAAACAGTACAACCCACCAGTATTTGTATCACATTTTTTTGCCTCTCTGTCCTGTTGGCTTCCTCAAGCACCCTGTAACAGAAAATTTACAGGGTCTAGCTTTCACCTACTGTGATATCACTCTTAGACCACGATGGGTTTTTTAATCTTGAGAAAGTTAACTTTTACAGCAGGACTTTTCTCCAATTTCTTCATTACTGCAGCTCAGATATGACTTAGCACATTGTCAGCTTGCACCTTGAGTTGTTTGAGATGTTAGGATTCCAGTCTCATTGGTGGATATATTCTTCTCCTGGGGTAATTGGACAGCCCTACCACCTTTACCCTATCTCAAGTTCCCATCACAGTCCAAATTAGGAGGGTCTTCAGGTGGAGATGGGCTTCCCTGCTCCTTTGCACAGTTTGCTACAGTGGACAAAAGTCTTTCAGTGATTTTAACAGTATTTAAACCATTAACGATTTTAGTCTCTGGCAGTAAGGAAAGGCAGAACTACTGGGTTGAGAGAATACTGCATGGAACAATATCTCAATACATGCTTGCTGACAAGGTGTACGTTTATTGTCAATGATTGTTGCAGTGTTGCCTCCTTCTCTCTCAACCTCCCCACCTCAACTTTCTTTGTACTTCCTATTTTTTCTATTTAGTTAGTTCACTTCTTTGGTTCTAGCACGTAGGAGAATTAAACCAGGCTCTCCAAGCTGCTGGTAAGGTCAAAATGTGTAAAATTATATGGAAGATAGAAATAATAAACAAAGAAAAATAATTTAAATGAAGGTCATAATAATTAGACCTCAAATACCACAGTAGTTTGGCCACAAAACTATTAAAAGGAAGAGGGAAGGAATCAACTCTAGTATGTTTCATTTTACTAAAACAGTGTCAATTTTACATGCTGCCATAAATTTTACCACCAGATTTATAAATCCTAGCTTTGTGCCTAAGTCTGGTTGCACATCAGGAGGTGCTATGTCCACACAGGTTTCCATTGATTTACTTCAGAAAAACTCTGATGTCAGATTCCCCTTTGTGTAAACCAAACCAAACAGAATACAAAGAAGCCAGTAGTAAAAGAAAGCAGCTGCAGAACAACAGTGAGCCTTGATTTCAGGTGCTACAGGTAAACTTTTTCACTTACATGTCTTTCTTTAGCGTGTCTGTCCTGATGTTTAGTTGGTAGATAGGAGGAGGTGTGTAAACATGAATAATTTATGAAGCCTAGGAACTCATAAACTCTTCTGCCTGGATGCCCAGAAAGGCTATTTGCAAAATAAATCAGGCAATATTAGGAAAACTATACAGTAAAATTTGATGCAAGTTATACTATTGGGAATTTTTCTTCTTTTATTGAAAACATTTGAATTTGGAAAGAGAAGAGTTGTCCCCAGGACAGTCCAAAGATAATAAAGTCATTCCTTCAAATGTTTATAGTTCCTTCTGAGAGAAATACCTGATATTGGTGTGCTTGTTTTAACTTACCGAGTCTCTGCAACATATGGAAAGACTGAGCTGTAGGAAGTCAACTTGACCACCCCTGAATAGTCTCTTAAGAACATGTGACTGCATTAACAAGTTCCACAGAGGAAACGGAGAAGGCAGGAAGGGAAGGAGTTATATTTCCCCTTTGTCAGCCAGTGGGAACTTCAATGGACTGACACAATTTCTCAAATATGATGGATGGTGGCCTAGCCACTTCCTCAGCCAGGTACCTCAGGACCCATGGATGCATCTCATCAGGTCCCCTGGGCTTATGCACCTTCAGGTTCATTAGAAGGTCTTGAACCTGATCTTCCTCTACAACAGGAACCTTCTTCATTCTCCCAGTCGTTGCCTTTACCTTTTGCAGCTCTGGATGTGTGGCTGGAGCACTTGCCAAAGACCGAGTCTAAAAAGATCATTAAGCACCTCAGCCTTCCCCATGTCCTGGGTAATCAGGTCTCCCACTTCCTCCTGTAGAGGGCCCACATTTTCCCTAGTCCTCTTTTTATTACTGACAGACCTAAAGAAGCTTTTCTTCTTACCCTTGACATTCTTGGCCAGGTTTAATTCTGTAAGGGTTTTAGCTTTCTTGACATGATCATTTGCTGCTCAAGCAATCTCTCTGTATCTCTCCCAGGCTACTTGTCATTGCATCGACCCCTATAGGCTTCCTTTTTATGTCTGAGTTTGTCTATGAACTCCTTGTTCATCCATGCAGGCCTCCTGGCATTTTTTGCCTGACTTCCTCTTTGTTGGGATGTACTGCTTCTAAACATCCCCTGCTCAAGAAAAGAAACATACTAAAGGCCCTCCAAAACCAACCAACCAACCAACCAACCAACCAACCACAACAACAAAAAACCCAATCACTACAACAAAATAAACCAAACCAAAACAGAACACTGCCCCCACAAAAAAACCCCAATGAACAAAACCCCAAATCAATTCCTTTATTTGCAATCCTGCTACAGCTAGGTTTTGGATATTAGAGTTTCTTTTTGTTCTATTTTGGGTGTTTGGTTTTGTGTTTTGTTTTAATTAAAATAACTGTAAATTGAAGATCAATGAGTCGTGCTTCAATATAAAAGAAGCTAAATAGAATGATAATTAAATTTAGGATTAAGTAATGTAGTCCTTAGTATGTGGCTTTTTTAACAGAAAATAAAATTGAAGTGAGCTCAAAAGATCAGATGTTAGAAATAGAACTGAAAATAGTCATATGAAGAACAAAGCCCACACAATTAACCCCTGACAGATATTCAGTATTCAGAAAGATATGGATTACCTTGATTTACTAAACACTAAAATAGGGATCTAAATTCTCATGCTTCTGAGTTAAGACAGATTTCTAACAAATGGAAGCAAAAAAAGCAACTTTCATTATATAAAGATGTCATTTCTTCATTGTAATTTCTCAGGACTTTTCTCTAGGACTAATTTCTGTCAGGAAGAGATTGCTGGGGCTGATTCTGGCCCATGAATCTATCTGGCCCATGAAAATTCCATTATGCAAGTAAACTCAAGGCAAAGTAGATATAATGTTATTTCTCCCTTGAAGAAACTAGTTATAGCACCAGCCCATCTTTTAGGAAATCTTTGGATCCCTGCTGTACTCCTAAAATGCCCTAGTTCAGATACTGGAAAGAAAACACATCCCAGGTGACCCATTAGCAAAAAGAGGAGTTGGGAAGGGCATGCAGAAGGAAATAGGATCCCACAGGCCCTTTTATATTTTATTGTGTTTTGTGAACCATTCACATCAAAAGTAGTTTTGCTTTTATGACGTTTCTTGTTTCGATACAATCATCTTCACGAGAATGCTAATACATAATCCTTCCATAGCAAGAAAATGGGGTTTTTGTAAACTTTGGCCAATGACCCAATTTTTTTCAGCTGCATTCCAATAAAGTTAGTCATCTGAAGTCCCCAAGTGCACAAACAAGATAGATTGTAGTAAACTCTCTAACAACAGATTTTCATTTCACTGGAGTCATAA
Organism: Pitta sordida; assembly: GCA_013390025.1. Taxonomy (NCBI): domain Eukaryota; kingdom Metazoa; phylum Chordata; class Aves; order Passeriformes; family Pittidae; genus Pitta; species Pitta sordida. Next base: position 85,612 of record WEKX01003741.1, on the reverse strand, counting down.
GCAATACATTTTTATCTGTATGCAGCAGCAAAAGGCTCTGATGTGGTAATTTTTACCTCCTTTATTCTTTTTCTCCTCCTTCACTTCTTTGCTCTTCCTTCCTTTGTATTCACCTCTAAGTAAGTAAATCAGGAGACACATGGCTGTCTCTGCATTCATACAGGGGAGCTGAAAGCCCAGGTGCTACATCCACTGGGGAAAATGGGAGACTAGGGCTGGATAAATCATGGTTGGTTTTATCATGAACAGCAGCCAAGAAGGGAAGTGATCTAGAAAAGACCAGCTGGGCTGCTCCCAGCATGATGATTTGCTGGATTCGGTGCCTTTTTAATTGTCTGCCTGCACTCACAGGTATCATGGACCCTGTGTAGTCAGCTGAATATGTGCAGATTCTAGTTTTTAATGTGATTCCTTTAATAGCTTTTGATATTACTATCAACTCAGAATTGATTTTTCAGTAATATTTTCACATATTGTCTTCCAGGGGCTCATACTCATTTATTTTTTCAAAAGATTCTGGGTCAAATTAAAATTCCAACAGATCTTTGTTTCCCAGATAACTAACTTGCTCTTGAAAAGTTCGTCAAGCTGTAGTTTGTTACATTAGAAAAAATAGCAAAGTTTATATATGCAACTAAAAAAAAAAAAAAAAAGAAAATTTTTATATTTATCTTGCTCAAAGAAGCAGAATTAAATTACAAATGAGCCTGAGGTCTGTGTAAGCATTGCAATAAGAACAGGCAGCTCTTTGTAATTCAGTCACAGCTATGGTGCAGAAAATTTCACTGCAAGTAGGAATAAGAATATAATGACGAATGTATTTTAGTTTTCTAGTACCTCTTTGTCCTGGTTTAGGTTTTTTGCTGCTCTGGCAGCGAGGGGGTTAACAGCTCAGTTCTTGCCTGGGCCTCAGTCCCTGCCATGGCATTCAAGTTTATNTATTCTGTGCAGTGACTCTTGGACAACAGAGGATGGAAGAACTGTCGTCCCCGGGTCGAGATCTCACTTGGGAAAGGGTCATGAAAGACTTTTCCTCTCGTGAGAGAGAGAGAGAGAACTTTATGGAAGGGAAGACAGATGGTTCCTACCCTGGATGTGGTCAGAAATACCAACAAGCCTGGTTTTACCCCTGTCCCTGTTCCCCCTTTGTCTCCTGGTGAAAAAAGGGAGTATTAGATCTGTTGTAAGAGAAGAAGGGGTGGGGTGAAAGGTTGCCTTTTAAATGATACTTCTCACATAAGTTCTGACCTTGTTAGTTAATAAATAAATCCTTTATATTCTTTACTTGTAGCTTGCCTTGCTTTTTTGCCTGTGACCAGCTTTATTTTCCAGTTTTTCTCCTCCAGGAGAGGTTGTGGGTGAGTCTCTGGCATCCAGCCAGGGTCAAACCACAACACTCCTATAATATAAAAACAACCCTGGAATGCACATCCAAGACTATATAATCCAGGAATTAGCTAAAGAGACAATAGCAGTAAATATTCTTTAGTTCAAAAAGCCAAGTGCTCAAATGACACAAAACCCACTAAGAAAGTGCTACAAAAGATGAAGCATACAAACTGCTGGCCATGTAATTATTCTACCAGCAGGCTCATCAGACAACTCCCAGCATGCTCTCCTGCCTCTTCTGGGAGTGTTTAGACTAAATCTAACAAAATAATAGCTACAGTCACCTCCCTTTATAGTCACACGGGATACAAACTGGCTGGAGCATCAAGTCCTTGAAGGAAGTGATGATCCTCACCAGTAGTATTTGACTGTCAGATGCAAATCACTTGGCAGATAGGCAAACATTATGAAAGCAATTGGAAAAAACATCCTTTCTTTTTTTTTCCTCTAGACTGAGAAATCCTCAGGGAGAAAACATGGTCAGTGACAAGTTGAATACAGTGCCCTGGCAGCCAGGTATATTCTGTGATTCGGTGATGCTGAAATATGAACTTTTACAATATTTATTTTTAAGAGGAATAGGGAGGTTTTGTATTATTTCTGTTTTTTCTAGGAAACATTATAAATGCTTTTGGAAACTTCTCAAGCAAATCACTCAGTTCACACTTCCTTAGCATAGGCATTATCTATGTCCTCATTAGGAATAAGCAATTGAGCCAAACTAACTTCAGAAGCTGTTTCTAAGGACTTATCCACTTGTTAAATCTTTTATTCCTAGTTACAATAATTTATTTTTTTAAGACTTTGCTTCCAAAAATTGAAATAGATGTCAAAGCTTAATTATCACAGTTTTTTAACATTACTCTCAGCTTTAATGCACCTGGGAAAGGTGCCTTGAACTGCTAACATTAAATGCTTCTTTGATAATCTCTATGTTGAATCCAGAAAGTGACCTAGTGCCAGAGTTTCACAGTTTTAACATCCATTGACCTCACAGAATGGGTTTCATAATTAAAGACATGTTTTATGTCTAAGTAGTGTGTAACAATGGCAGCAATTCCAGCAATTTGTACATTTTAACTGTAAAAAACCCTGTAACGTATCCAACATCGTGATGGTCAAGAGGGGATGTTGCAAGACATCCATGATATCTCAGGGTAGAACTGATATGAGATCCTATTTAGGTTTGAAGAGCTACAGCAAGAGACTTTAGCCCTAATGTACTATGAACCTGTACCCCACTAGAGGTTTCTGCTAATGTTGGATAGGTATCAAAATGCATTTCTTTATCTGAAGACATGGAGCTGAAGCTGAAGCAGTTCTTGACCTCTAAGTCAAAATGGTGTGGGCTATGTATTGTCACACTTTTCTGTTAAGAATCTTATGGGTTTCTGATTGCTTCACAAATTCATGGCCTTTAAGGTGAGAAATGGCCTCTCTCCCTTCTGACTGTGCCTCTCATGGGTCATAGCATCTCATCACCAGTGCAGCAAGATATGCAAGTTGCAAGTTAGGAAAAAGGACAAAATAAATCAGTCAGAATGAAAGCCTCAGAGTGGGCCTGCTGATGCTTCCTCAGAGGGCAGTAGGAGCTTTGTGACTTCCCATCCAGCACTGGCAATGAGCCCACTCCTTTTTGAGCCTAAGGAGGCCCTGCCTGCCCTGGGTCTAGGTAGTCCTAGGTAAGGAGGGAGCAGTGCTTCTAGAAATATTTGTTTGTCAAAAGGTTCCAAAGTGTAAAGTGTTATCATAGAAAACCCTTTAGATCTCTGAATCCTTGAAGAGAGTTTTGGGTTTGTTCTGTGTTTTTTTATTTGACTCTACATGGTTTACAAGCTTAGGAGAGCAAAAAATCAATGCACTTTTGGAGAAAGCTGTTTTCACTGGTGACAACTCAAAATGTTAGACTACTTGAAACATGGTATTTTCATGTCTAAGTGGATAGAACAGTTTCAGCGTGTGAGTTAAAAAGTCCACTCTCATCTGTCACTGAGTTTATGGAAGTGCATGTTCTTAGAAGGGGCTTCTCTTTTTTTAAGGTAGTTTCCCACAAATTTCACCACTTCAAGTGACAGAATCAAAACTGTGTTGACACAGTTTGCCATGCCCTTTACAGTCTTTATGTTGGATAATGGGTTATTTGCTTCAGATTTCATTGTAAAATAAGCTAATGACATCATAACACAGAATATTCCCCCTTTAAAATACCCCAAGAATTACAAATATTCTTTCTATACTAACATGCAAATAGAAATATGATCCCTAGCCTTTGTGAAGATAAATTTCATGTGAGAGATCCGCCAATTCCCTGCACCCTCCAGAAAGATTATCTTCTTCAGTCCTCAAGAGATCTGGTGCTCCTTCATTTGGCCACCACCCTTTCCCAGTCACATTTGCTGTGTCAAGGTTGATTCTGTTGCACCTCATTCTGGATCTAGCAGTGCCAGCCCTGAGACCAAATAAATTAACTTGAGCATACGGCTGCAACACGTCCCAGATCACCTGCCTCCTGCCTGCAGGAGCACAGGTCCTGCAGGATTTGTCTGTGTGTCATGAGCTGGCACAACCACACCACAGTCCCAGGCTTTTTGCTGTCCCCAAAAAAGGACATTTCACTATTCCACCTGAATGCAGTAGAGACAGGATTTGTCAGCTGCTCCTTCTGCTCAATCCCCAGAAACTTGTGTCTGCAGGTACAGATATCTTGGATTCAGGCTGGACAACTTCTTCTGTCAGATGGCAGGAGCACAGGTTACATTTGCAATAAAAGGGGTGAGAGGACAACTCCTCACTGCCTTCCTTGCACTGGGAGGGACCCAGCCCCATGCCAACTCTACCTGCTGTCTCTGAGGGTAGAGGAAATCCCTCCGTCTTTCCAGCCTCACAGTCATTTGAGGTCCAGAAGGCATTGACCCGCAATTTTTTCTGAAAACTTCTAGTAGAAGATGTGGTCTGAGAAAAAAGAGCATTTCTTTTCTTTGGGGTATATATTTCCCCCTGCATGTCTCATTGCAGCCTGATCTGCTTAAACATCAAAAGTGCTTGTGTAAATATATACAATGAGGCTAAGTGATTAGAATAATCTAATGCAAATTTCAAAAACTCTGAGGAGATCTGAGAAATCAACACTGTCATAAGTTTTATTTCCACAGCATGAGTGGAAATACTATTAGTAAAATACAGTTTGTACTTCAAAGAAAAGTAGTGTTGAAATACTAATAAGTAAGAGGATTGCTGGCAAGTGGGGAGGGGAACATGGCAGGTGGTGGGATATGCTCTTTCTCTAGTTGTAGATGCATTTTGTTTGCTCATAAATGTCTTTAAAATGTAATAACCTCTCTGTGAGTGGTGAGACACTCTTCCATTAACTTTTGCCATATACTATTTTCATACATCCTCATTCATCTCCTGAATCTGACTTCAACTCCACAGCTGACATGTCCCCAGCTGACATGGCCTCAGCTTCTCTTGGTGGCACCAGTGGCAGCCAGCACAAAAATTGAGGGCATCTGAAGACAACTCAGGGAAGTGTAACCTCCTCTAGGCAGCACCCAGCCTCAGCCACCCACTTAACAGAGGCAAAGATCCCTCTTCAACAGAAAAAGAATCCAAAAAAAGACCCACAATAAAGGGCAGTGATGGCCTAGCCCCTACAGATGCCATGAATCTGATCTCTGCAGTTCTTGTTCGCAGTCTGAGCATCTGCTCTGTCCCCATAACATCCACTATGTGAGAGCATGTGTCACCCACCACTGAAGGGGACAGTGGGGAAGGGATTTGAGGTGGGGAAAAATGAGGTGAGGGGTGGAGGTACTGCCTCCCATCTGATGGAAATGTGAAGGAGCCTAGTTAAAATATCCGCTTCAGATTCAAACTCTCCCAAAGCTGCACAGCTTTGCCTGCCAGCAGCCAGTTGATAAAAAGCTCCTTGGCTTCATAGCTACCAGAGCAGAAGCCCTTCCTGTGAGGGAGGTGTGGTACAGAGCAGACAGCCATCTGGTGGTTGAGTCTTCCACGTCCTTTCCCTCCACATTATCTGCTGAGTCCCAGCGCCACTCCGCTGCCCAAAGTGCTCGTTTGCTCCATCATCATCACTTCCACTCAAAGTACACTGGGCAGTTCCTCAGGGAGCTGATGGGCGGTGGCATGTCACAGAACACTACGAGTT
>WEKX01003741.1:48734-79736 GCA_013390025.1 Pitta sordida | reverse complement strand
ACCCTCTGGCAGTTCAACATTTGCCCCCAGCTTGGTATCATCTGCAAACTTGCTCATGATGGACTCAATTCCCTCGTCCATATTGTCAATAAAGATGTTGAACAGTGCCAGGCCTAACACTGACCCCTGTGGGACTCCACTAGTGACTGTCAAGGATAGGAATGTCTTTTTTTGTCAATTCTGAGGACAGGCATTTTCATGAGAAAAAAGGTACATTTTTAGATCATACATAGGTGAACAGTTCAGAAATAAGAGCCTTTCCCTCAGCAATGTAAATCTTTCAGATTGCTGTAACATCTCCAAGACTTTCATGATGTAAAGCACTGTCTTTTTTGCTGTCTGCAAAACAGCCATAGCTTGACCTGTGAAGGACAATGTCATTCCAAGTGACCTGGGAAAGCAGCAAAAATGAAAAGACAAAATGTAAAGAAATATTTATTTGAACACTTATGGTACTATTTTTATTCGCATCACAGAGAATATCAACCAGTTCCGTGTGATGTTTCCATTTCCTAGAAATTGCAATGTTCCACTATAGCAAATGCACAGAATTTAAGGTCAATTATAAAACAGCTATGAGTACAATTAAGACATTTGCAATTATGGGCAAAACAAGAGAAAAGGTACTTTGCACACCATCTGGAATTCTACTCACGCTGTACACAGTGTTAATAAAATAGATGCAACTCAGGCCAGTGTTAATAAAATAATTAAGATCAGAAGCTGTTCAATGGCGTGTATGAATTGTATTTTATTTGTCTTAGCTCAGTGCCCATTAGTCAGATATCTACATTACAGCCAGGACCATTGTGTCACTGGCAAAGACCAAGGGCTGTGATGCGTTTTCTCACTGAAGTCCCCTTTTGAAAGTAGAACTAATTACTTTGGGACACCCTGGGTTCCCTCCTCCCCTGCATTACTCAGAGAATCACAGAATCATACAGAATCAATTAGATTAGAAAAGACCTCTGCGATCCTCAAATCCAACCTCCTAACACCACCTTGTCAACTGGAACAAGTCACTAAGTGCCACATCTAGTCTCTTCTTAAACACCTCCAGGAATGGTTACCACCACCTCCCTGGGCAACCCATTACAATGCCCAATCTCTCTCTCTGTAAGGAACTTCCTCCTAATGTCTAATCTATGAGCATTCACGCTCATAACCTCTGTGGTCTCCAACTGCAGAGCATCCATCTGTAGGCGGTTGGGATAAGGAAAACAGTGCAAATACACATGGGCCAGCTGAGAAAGCCATGACTGATGTAAGAGCAGCAAGAAAAATCTCTCAGCCTGCCTGTCTTACACAGAGAGAGGAAATACTTCTTCATGCCCTGAACATCCAGAACCAGTCCCATGTGTGACTACGGTCAAAGGCATTGCTGCAGACAAGAGACACGGTGTGCCTACAAAGCAGCTCTCTGGGGGTATGACATCCAGCACAGATAGCCAGGGCTCTGCTATCTAATAGAACTCTAATCAATTGGAAGAAAAAAAATGGCAAGCACACTTGTCTACTTTGCTCTGTCACTTTTCCATGGCCTGCCTGTGGCTTTTTCCATGGGAGATTGCTAAATCTAGAGCTTAACCCTGAGGCAGCACCTCCCATACCACTCTTTCTGGTTTGTCCTGCTCTCTATAAATGAGCCTTTACTCGTGTATGGCAAGAGGGAGACATCATTTTTCATCCTTATTTTGCAGGATCAACCTCTCTGAGACACACTACCATCCTCCGCCGGCAGAGCATGCGGAGCCCTACTTAGCCCAGCTTTCAAGCCTCGTTGGATCCATACACTTCCAATGATCAGGGTGATTTCTGCATAGGCCTGATTTGTAGCTCTCTTGTCCTCACAACAATGGCCATATGCTCTTGGATAACTGTCATGGGTTAGTGGTTAAAATATTTGCAAATTATACCTGCTTTGAATCTTTCCACTTTTTTTCTCCTCCTGGGGTGAACCAAGGTGGTCACTTCTTTCATCAGACGACATTAGGAGTGGGCTGGCGTAGCTGCATGCTGGCCAGCTCCTGCTGTTTCCCCTTCTCCCCCCACCATCCCTTGCCACTGGATGCACTGGCCGCCCCAGCCTGTGAGAGCCCACCCTGCCAGCAGCAGATGCCGGACCCGTAGGCAGATGCGTCTCCTATGCTGGTGCTGCGCAAGTGGCAGTAGGCATCCACTGGGTGTCCACACTTGGCCGGCTGTAGCACGTGAGCATGCCATGGGGGCTGCCATGTAGTGATGTGGGCTACCATCTCTTCTGTAGCTAGCAGAAGACAGAAAAGATTGGCGTCTCAGAGCTGCTCCCGATTGGGCAGAGACAAACGGTGGGAGGGAGAAGAGAAGCTTTTTAAAAAAGTTGCAGCTCTGCCGCCCCCATGCACAGGAGGGAGGAGTCTCGTACCAGACTAGTCTGTGATGCTTCCCTCTTCAGCATGGGGGGAAGACATGAGGAAGTGGGGAAAACTGATGTCCTGGAAAAGCAAGTCCAGGAGCTCAAGGGCAAAGAGAAGGATGAGAAGGATAAGAAGGTAAAGGCAAAGATGGTAAGTGCTGTGTTGGGGTCACAGGAACAGATGTCTGGGCATAACAGCCCAGATCATAACCGCTTCAGCCCGCTGGAAGGACCCTCAAGTAGGTTTGCACCTGCCAATGATGATGAGGACCAATGTTAGAGGGGCCCTTCCTCCCACCAGGGGGAGAATGGATATGACCAGATTCACTGGACAGTGTGGATCTGATGGCCTGGCACATCTGAACCACGCAGATATGAGGCACTGGTTGACACTGGGGTGCAATGTACGTTGCTACCATCAGAATTCGAAGGTGAGAATTTTCACTTAACAGATGATGATGAGGAAGAGGAAGTGACCTGTATGGAAGAGGCCCCACAGCACAATCAGCTACCAGATGAGAAGAAGCACTACGCTGTCTTCACTGATGGCTCTTGTCTCCTAACAGGTACAAACCGGGTGCAGAAAGCTGCTGTGTGGAACCCAACATGACTAGTCAACCAGGCCGGTGAGGGGGAAGGTGGGTTGAGCCAGCTCGCTGAGTTTAAGGTTGTGCAGCTAGCATTGGACGTTGCTGAATGAGAGCGTTTCCCAAAACTCTATCTGTACACTGACTCATGGATGGTGGCCAATGCACTGTGGGGATGGCTAGATCGGTAGAAGAAGACCCAGTGGCAGCACAGAGGAAAATCCATTGGGTCAGGTGATATATGGAAAGATATTGCCACCAGGGTAGAGAAACTGACTGTTAAAGTTCAGCATGTTGATGCCCACATTCCCAAGAGTCAGGCCAACGAGGAGAACTGCCACAATGCTCGGGCAGACCAGGCAGCCAACATTGAAGTGTCAAGGTAGACTTGAACTGGCAGGAGAAGGGAGAGTTGTTTTTAGCTAGATGGGCCCATGAAGGTTCAGGTCACCAGGGAAGGGATGCCACCTACAGATAGTCACGGGACCAAGGGGTGGATTTAACCATGGATTATATTTCCCAGGTTATCCATGACTGCAAGATCTGCACTGTAATTAAGCAGACCAAATGGGTGAAGCTCCTGTGGTATGGCGGGAAGTGGAGTAAGAACAGATATGGAGAAGCCTGGCAGGTCGATTACACTGGTTAGGCCACACCTTGAATACTGTGTCCAGTTCTGGGCTCCTCAGTTTAAGAGGGATGTTGAGATCCTTGAGCGTGTCCAGAGAAGGGCGACAAGGATAGTGAAGGGGCTGGAACACAAGCCCTATGAAGAGCGACTGAGAGAGCTGGGGTTGTTCAGTCTGGAGAAGAGGAGGCTGAGGGGAGACCTTATCGCTCTCTACAACTACCTGAAAGGGAGTTGTAGCCAGCTGGGTGTCGGTCTCTTCTCTCCGGCTACAAGTGATAGAACAAGAGGACACAGTCTTAAACTGCGTCAGGGGAGATTTAGACTTGACATTAGGAGGAACTTTTTCACAGAGAGGGTGATCACCCTGCTGTCTCTTGCCGCTGGATGCTGCTGGCCAGCCTGGCCCGTGGGAGCCCACGCTAATGGCGGCAGATGCCAAACCTCTGGGCAGATGTGTCTCCCTGCACCGGTGCTGCACAAGCGGCAGTGGGTGTCCGCTGGGAGTCCCTGCATGGCCAGCTGTAGCACATGGGCATGCCATGGGGGTTGCCATGCTGTGACGTGGGCTACCATCTCTTCCAGAGTTAGCAGAAGACAGACAAGATTGGCATCTCGGAGCTGCTCCCCATTGAGCAGAGATGGAACAATGGTGGGAGGAAGCAGAGAAGCTTTTAAAAAAGTTGCTGCTCTGGGGACTGGTCTCTTTTTTTCCCTTGGGACCCTGCCCCAGTGAGTTGTTGCTGCTGCCGGCTTTTCAGCTGCTCTGTGGAAGTCCTCTTCCTCCTTTGGACCAGCTACAGAGAGAAGATGTGTCGGCTCCAGTGGCTCTGTAGATCAGCATCATCTTCCCGGTACCCCTGCTGACGCCTGCTCCCTGACAACAGCCAGCGCCCCCTGGACTTTTGCTGCTGTTTGAATCCATCATTACAGTTTTATCTTTTGGAGTGGGGGGTTGGGTATTGGCGTTTGGTGTGGGTCAGGTGGTCCCATCGCATCAGGGGGTGGGGGGTCTTTGGTCTGCACCATCTACCTACATTTTTCATTTACATTTCTTTTTTTAAAATATATCTTGTTACGTGTCTAATGATCTTTCATCCAAGGAGTGATAAATAACCCCTCCACTGTCTCAACCCGAGACTGTACCAGCAGGGGCAAGAGAGAAATTATTATGATCTTCAGAGAATTGTGTCCATCACTAGCACAGCTGCCACCATAACAGTACAGGGCTGGTGAGCTTCCAGTTTTCCTGCTGAGACTCTCTACTCTTCTATGACATGATAGTTTGCACTCTGATTTTTCATGCACCTCCCAGGTTGGAAATCATATTTTCAGCCATTAAACCCCCCAGTCTAATCTCCAATATTACACTTCATAGAAAAATGTCTGGAAGGCCTTTTTTCTGTGAAAATGCAATAATAAATTTGGGATTTAAGGATATAAGGATCTGGAAATATGTATTCATTCATTGAGATGCCTTAAAAAAGAGTACAAAGCTTAGGAAGTGAAAATAAAATAGGTCTGATATATACAGTAATACAGTAAAAAGGTTGTGCAGGAGAAAAGCAAACAATCATTTTATGTATGTTTATGCACATTAACACTCTAAGTGATTATACAGTCTCTAACATCTAGATTTTCATGGGGTTTTGTAATGCTTCAAAGGAATATAGCTGCAAGTAGACAAGTATAAGTTTCATTTCTTTCATTTCAGTAACAGCAAATGCATATTTTGCTTTCAGATGCTGCCCTATCTGTCAGTTATACTTACATTTTTTGTCTGCTTTTCTGCTGATAAAATTCTACTGACGTCAGCTATAGCAAACTTTCATGCTTGATAAATGTGTGAACAAGAAGGGAATAAGGGTCATAGTAAACAAACAAATGTCAATCATAAAGGAATAAGTGGAGTTTTTACACTGCTCAGAGAAAAAGTAAGTGGAAGAGTCTTTATATAAATCTTTTTCCATGCTCAAAGGTAATATGTGAATGGTATTATTCAAATAAAAGCTTGGTTTTTTACTTTTTTTTTCCTTGTGTGTTCTTAGAGGAAATTATATTGAAAAAGCCACTGACATTTTGGTGTTGCGAAAGAGTGAGAATGGAAGCTAGAAATTAATGGAAGTACTCCCTAAGTATATGACCCATTAAGCTGTTTTGCAATGCTGAGAAATGAAGCATAGAATATTTTGTTAAAGTCAATATCCCATGGGGATGAGAACAAGATTAAGATCTTTCAGTGCAACAGGTCAAGTGCTGCCAGTAAGCACATAGGTATAAATCCTAAATACCTCTGGTTTGCTTAAAGGAATTTGCACCAATGCAGCTGAGAACACCGAGGGCCTCCTACCCCAGTCTGGAGGACTGGCAGCTCACTGTGTGAATTGAACTTCAGCCAAATGCAGGAGCAGTGTAGGACATCATGGACTCCTGCCCACTCCGTAGTAAGAGAGCGATAACTCCTTCAGAGCTAGGACTTACTGTAGTTTTATTAGGGCCTTTTTTTAAAATTCTGTTTATTTTGCTCTATTTCACCCTTTCAAGAAAACACAATACCTAGTGAAGATATTGAGTATCTCAATGGAGAAAAAAAAAATGCATTATTATTCTGTAAGCAGTGTTTATAAAATTCAGTCATTAACACTTCCTCCATAACTCCACCATGAAAAGGCAGTGTTTCACCCAATCCTGGCAGAAACTCAGAATAACCTGTGAACCTGAGAACAGATCGATTACCAATGTTCACTGATACATATCCTGATGTGCCACTGCCTTTTTCTGACAACTACTGACAACCTTGATGTTGTTGTTGCATTTCTCAGCACTTTCTGCTCACATTGACAGGCATTTAACTATTCAGTGAGTGTTTTCATATATTTTGATTTGCTTTGCCTACAGACCTGAAGGGCAGGAAGAGGACTTCCGAGGCTTGGCCTAAGATGGATCTGAACTGATCAGGGGTGCTCAGCTGCAGCAGGTTTTTCTTTAACGGAATGAAATAAAGAAAAATAACTCTCTAGGGGTTTTCTTTACATTGCATACCTGAAACTTGAATAAAAAGCCAGGCATTAAGAGAGTACCAGCTTCAAGAAGCTGTTGGCACTGACAGACGTGGCTGATCAATGGTGTTTTGTAGCTACAAGGGAAGGTTTAACTGAAGCTATTTCCCCTTGGTCTGCTGCCAGGGACAGCAGCAGAGGTCTCTGAGGAGCTCAAGAAGGAAGCCTGGAGGAGTTCCTTTGTGGCAGTGACTAGAAACCAAGAGAAACCTCTGAACCATGTACACTTTTTACACCCAAAAGCTTTGCAAATGCTAAAAGCAGGAAGTACACTGCAGAGGAGAAAGGCAAATCAATGGTCAAATACCCTTTGCACAGTATGCTGTTCTCAGATTCTGAGAGAACCTGAGGAAGGAAACACATCTGAGAGAACCTGAGGAAATGAAACACATCCAAAGAGAATTAGGTGCTTCTCCACCCTCCCCTCTGCCTTTGGCATACTGGGATCTAAAAAGCAGCAGCATTATGAAGCTGCAGTTGTCCAGCTTAGGGGATCTCTCTCTCCACTGTCAGTTCAAGCAAAGGTAGAACCACAGTATCAGTCATGTTGGGAGTGACTACAGTGGGTCATCATGTTCAACCTCCCTGCTCAAACAGGCTCATCCCAGAGCACAATATCTCCAGTGAGGGAGACTCCACTTGTTCTCTGGGCAATCTGTTCCAGTGCATGGTCACTTGCATAATATAGAAGTTCTTCCTCATATTCAGATGGAACTTCCTGTGCCTCAGTTTCTGCCTGTTGCCTCTTACTACTTGGCACATTTCAGCAGGAGTGTTGCCTTGGTGAGGAGGCTTACTCAAGCCCCACAAGCAGCTTATGCAGGTTAGTGTGCCTTGACCTGGGATTTCCTGGGTGACCCCGATGTTAGAGTTGCAGCAATTCAGATGCTTCCAATCCCTGACAAGCGCAATGCCCTCCTGGAGGATGTACATATGGGTCCACAATGCAGCTGGTATTGCTTCCCCAAGCAGCATGTGCACAGTGAATACCACTTTGCTTGGGCTGGTTTAGGGGAGGCTTCAGTCTCTGCTGTAAATCGGTCAGGAAGCCACAGTGTCAGATTTGCAACATCAGGCCAGATGTTGAGAGGTGATGTAAACCCCTTTGCACATAACCTTACTTTGGAGCACCCTGGGCCCATCTCAGACAGACATACCCGAAGGAGTATCACCAGTCCTGGCTCACCGTGGTGGTCCCAGATGGCTGGAAGTTGGCCAATGTGATGCCCACTCACAAGAAGGGCCAGAAGGAAGACTGGGGAAACTACAGGCCTATCAGTCTGGTCACATGGCACCTACAGGATGGCCAAGGGATCAGACCCAGCCAGCATGGATTTAGGAGGGGCAGGTCCTGCCTGACCTGCCTGATCTCTTTCTATGATCAGGTAACCCACCTGGTGGATGAGTGGAAGGCTATGGATGTAGTCTGCCTGGACTTCAGGAAAGCCTTTGGCACCATCTCCCATAGCAAACTCCTGGAAAAGCTGGCAGTCCATGGCTTGAACAGGTGGGTTAATAACTGGTTGATGGCTGGGCCCAGAGAGTGGTGGCGAATAGTGCAACATCCCCTTGGGGCCCAGTCACTAGTGTGTCCACCAGGGATCAGTGTTGGGACAATTCTGTTTAATATCTTTATCGATGATCTGGATGAGGGGACTGAGTCCACCATTAGGAAATTTGCAGGTGACACTAAGTTGGGGAGAGTGTCATTCTGCTGGAGGGTAGGAGGGCTCTGCAGAGGGATCTGGACAGGCTAGATAGATGGGCAGAATCCAACGGCACAAAGTTCAACAAGACCAAGTGCCAGGTTCTGCACTTTGGCCACCACAACACCATGGAGCACTACAGGCTGGGCATGGAGGGGATAGAGAGCAGCCAGGCAGAAAGGGACCTGGGGGTACTAGTTAACAGCAAACTGAACGTGAGCCAGCAGTGTGCACAGGTGGCCAAGAAAGCCAATGGTACCCTGGCCTTTGTCAGGAATAGTCTGGCCAGCAGGACCAGGCAAGGGATTCTTCCCCTGTACTTGGCACTGGTTAAGGCCACACCTTGAGAACTGTGTCCAGTTCTGGGCCCCTCAATTTAGGAAGGCTGTCGAGGTGCTGGAGTGAGTCCAAAGAAGGGCAGTGAGGCTGAGGAAGGGACTGGAGCACAAGGCCTGTGAAGACTGGCTGAGGGAGCTGGGAGTGTTCAGTCTGGAGAAGAGGAGGCTCAGGGGAGAGCTTATCATTCTCTACATGTCCCTGATAAGAGGTTGTTGCCAGGTGGGTGTTGGTCTCTTCCCCCAGGCAACCAGCCACAGGACAAGAGAGCACAGTCTTACAGTGTGTCATGGGAGTCGGAGACCACAGAGGTTATGAGCATGAGTGCTCATAGATTAGACATTAGAAGGAAGTTCTTTACAGAGTNCTGGCCAGCAGGACCAGGCAAGGGATTCTTCCCCTGTACTTGGCACTGGTTAAGGCCACACCTTGAGAACTGTGTCCAGTTCTGGGCCCCTCAATTTAGGAAGGCTGTCGAGGTGCTGGAGTGAGTCCAAAGAAGGGCAGTGAGGCTGAGGAAGGGACTGGAGCACAAGGCCTGTGAAGACTGGCTGAGGGAGCTGGGAGTGTTCAGTCTGGAGAAGAGGAGGCTCAGGGGAGAGCTTATCATTCTCTACATGTCCCTGATAAGAGGTTGTTGCCAGGTGGGTGTTGGTCTCTTCCCCCAGGCAACCAGCCACAGGACAAGAGAGCACAGTCTTACAGTGTGTCATGGGAGTCGGAGACCACAGAGGTTATGAGCATAAGTGCTCATAGATTAGACATTAGAAGGAAGTTCTTTACAGAGTGAGTGATTGGGCATTGGAATGGGTTGCCCAGGGAGGTGGTGCCACCATTTCTGAAGGTGTTTAAGAAGACACTGGATGTGGCACTTAGTGTCCTGGTCTAGATGACAAGATGGTGTTAGGTCAAAGGTTGGACTCCATGATCTCAGAAGTCTTTTCCAACCTAATTAATTCTGTGATTCTGAGCTCTGATGCACCCAGCTAAGGTGCTGCTGATGCACCTTGGGCTCAGGAAGCTGGGGGCTCCTCCAGTGGCTTTTGGTCTGGGTGTTTTTACCACTTCACAGCTAGATCAGTTTCATCTGCAGCAGTTAAACCCACACATGTGAGCCATGCAGCTGACATACTCCAGAGAGTAACTCTCAGGCCGTAAAGGAGAATCACACAGAATCACACAGAATATTCTGAGTTGGAAGGGACCCACAAGGATCATCGAGTCCAACTCTTAACACTGTCTCCCTGGCGGGAATCGAACCCAGGTCTTCCATATGCCAGGTGGGGACACTTACCACTGTACTAAAGTGGATTTTTTTNCCTTTCCACTGTTTTTAAGTGGTTTTTTTTTTTTTTTTTTTTTTTTTTAATGATGAAATGAGCAGGACTCTCGTGTGACTGACAATCACATTTAGGAAGGAGAAGAGTCAAGATTCCTGTCACTTGATAGACTTAAACTAACCCTGCCTTTCCAGTTCTGTCACACCATTTTTGAACCAATTATTTTTAATTTTTCTTCTGGAAACAAAACAGATTATTTTAATAAAATAGTAGAACCCTTGGGTGCTGCATCTTTTTAACCACATGATGGCGTGGCCAGAAACAATCTCTCACTGTGATAACTTTTGCCTTATCTCTAAAGTAACACATTTGCCTGATGAATCAAATATAAAAATACAATTTAAAGCAGCTACATTTTGGTTTTCTGAAATCCATGACATCTTTAGACTGTTACTCTTCTCCCCTAAGCTGCAATATAATTTTAGTTAACAAACTTCTCGTTCACTTTACAGTATAGTTCCATGCCATCCCTTTCCTTTGAAAAAAATTGATTTGATTTTTTTGGCTGCCAGGAGGTGGGGAGGGCAGTGATGAGCAGAAAAAACTGAGTTTGGAGGCGAAGCAGGATTGCTCTTGTGTTTTTCTTTTCTTTCTGTGCATATACAATTTAAGCAATGAGTAAAACTTCCCCATCTGTGACTATGCAGAAGTAGGTTACTTTGCCTAAAGCAATAGCAATAACTCACTTGCCACTTTTCTAGAACTCTCTGTTTTATTTGTTCTATGCTGATAACTTTACAGGCATATAAAAAGCAGGAAATTGATACCAGAGCTATTGTGTCATCATCTCAATGGATCTGAAACTATAGGTTAATACCATGTTAGCTCTTTCAGCTGGCCTGAGGTACAGTTTATGCATGAAGTAACCAACTGTCCTCTGTGTAAAACACACAAGTGACAGAAGGAGACATTTTTTTCCCAACAGTGCAAGTTCTGTAATATTTAGGAGCACAAATTTAAGACCATCTGGTCAGAAGCTACTTTTCTACTGAAAAAGGTGCAATGGGATAAGCCTGGAATCCAAATATTTGGAATACAAGCAATAGTATAAGCAGAAAATTTTACTGATCTGTTGCATCTTCAAAGTGTTAAAGAACTTGAGTTAATTTATATCAAAAGCTAGTGCTTCCATTGTTTACAGGCACAGACAGAGAAACAGCTTTCACCATGTTGGCAATGATGGAATATAGTCATGCCTCGCTGCATTGTGACTTCTCCATTGTGACCTCGCTGGTTCGTGAGAAATTTTCCCCACGAATCTGCCTCAGTGATTCACGGAGCTTCCCAGTCAACACATGTGCGGTGCCTCTGCTTTGCCAAGGGGCGTCACCAGCGCTCCCTGTGGGGTGAAACTGGACACAGTGCCTCCCACTAGCCATGGCATTTATAGCCCTGCGCCTGTGTCTTTGTGCTCGGTCCCTACCGTGGAAGGCTTACCCTCCCTTATAAGTGCTGCAAAGGTTCTGTTTATAGACCCGCGGGACTACAAGAAACACCGTGGCAAGCAGGAGGCACCGCGTCACCAGGCCACGCCACCACCGTAGCTGCTGCACCAGGAGGAGGCTTCTGTTCCCCCATGCCCTCCCCCCACCGCAGCTGGGGCAAGCGGTGTTCTGCTGGGTCCATACAGGCAGCGCTCCCGCTCCCACACGCAGGACTGGCAGATGTACGTATCATACATAAAGGGAAAGAAACTCTGACACTGAAACCAACCTTCACCATAAGGGGCCCCAGGTGTCCCAGTGTTGCAATGTTAAGGTTTCCCAGGCTCCAAGAGCACTGACCAGAGGCTGGGGACACCCCTTTCCTGCTGCAGTCCTGGAGCTTCCCCACCACAACGGCACTGCAAGCATGAGTGGTGGCAGCAGCCCGGTGGCAGCTGCAGAAGCGGGAGCTTGGCTGAAGAGAAGCCCAGGGATTTTCCATGAGGTCTCCCTAGGCAGAGAGGGTTCAGAAACACTTCCCTTTTCTCCCCTGTGCTGGAAGAGCCTATGGGGAGGAGCGGAAAATGCTCCTCAGCACTCCAGAGTGGCAGGGGGTGGAAAATGAGTGTGGCCTGTACGTATGTTAATGACTCACGTGTGTTTGCGAATTAGACATTTTGCGAGACCCTCGGGAGACCCGTTCCTCACAAATTAGGAGGTATGACTGTATTTCTTGGTGGCCAACAGAATGCAAGAGTGAAATTAGAGACAGAAATTAAAGAGTGAAATTAAAGGCAGAAATAAGAATGATGACCATGGTCTTCTGGTGCAACCAGATCTCAGGATCAATCTGAACTGACTAAGTATGGCATGCAATTCCAACAGCTCAAAATATTTTGCAGTATACAAGTAGACCTGGAAGTTCCTGCTCCTGGCCCATTTACTTTATCTTCCACATCTTCAAAAGGTATTCCTTCAGTCAAACATCATATCTGTTTCCTCTTCCCTGAAGAGTGTGGCTGTAACAGCACACAGTTAATCCAGGGTGCCGTAATTTCCAATTAAGATGGCAACAGAGGTTTCAGGATATGTGAAAACTGAGTTTGGAAAAACTGTTTTCAGATTGGGCTCTCAGAAGCAAGATTTGATTGTTCACATAGTAACAATTGGTCGACAGCTATATGAACGTGAGCCTACAGTGTGCCCAGCTGTCCAAGAAGGCCAATGGCATCCTGGCCTGTGTCAAGAATAATGTGGCCAGCAGGACCAGGGCAGTGATTGTCATCCTGTACTTAGGACTATTGAGGCTGCACCTCGAGTGCTGTATTCAGTTTGGGCACCTCACCTCAAGAAGGCCATTTTGGTTCTAGAGCAAGTCCAGAGAAGGGCAATGGAGCTAGTGAAGAGTCTAGACCACAGGTCCTATGAGAAGGGACTGAGGGAACTAGGGTTGTTCAGCCTGGAGAAGAGGAAGCTCAGGGGAGACCTTATCAATCTCCACAAGTCCCTGACAGGAGGTTGTAGCCAGGTGGGGATTGGCCTCTTCTCCTAGACAACAGGACAAAAGGACAGAGTCTCAAGATGGACCAGGGCAGATTCAGGTTGGACATGAGGAAGAATTTCTTCAGAGAAAGGGTGACTAGACATTAGAATGAGCTCTCTAGGGAGGTGGTGGGTTTTTTAAACTACAGCTAGTAATTGCACAGTACATACATTCATTAACTTTGAATCATGGAAGGTGGAGGGTCCTGTCATTAGCAGAAAATCAAAGCACACACACTTTTTGTTTAGCTTTATAATTTAATGTTGTGTGCTGGGTTTGCAAGGCGTGGGCAGAGGCAGTTGGAGCTTGTGCTATTTGCCTTGGTCCTTGACTAGACTCAATTATTTAGGCAGAAATGGCTCCCTGGAAAGCAAAGAGTGGTGCTGGACTGAGATTCCTGAGACAAGAACTGCCTTCTGCTGTTCCCAACTGCCAGTTCTGGGTAAACAGAAGTGAACTTACTTGGGCCCTCCATCACTTACTGTACTGCAAAAGCAAATCCTAAGGCGTCATAAGTTTGATCTGGCGCACTGAATGATCAGTATTAGTGACAGAAGGAACACTAACATTGGGAAAAGGGCAACAAAAGGCACAGCCCCTGACAGAGTTGTGTCTGAACTCCTCTTACAGGTCCTGCAGGCTCAAACCAAGTGGGAGGTTGTCCAAGCCCACAGGCTACATTTCACCGGCACCCAGTCCATCCTAACACAGTCATGACTTACTGGGTGACTTACCTAAAGGTGAATGGACAGCAGTGACGGCGTCAACAGAAGGAAAAAGGGGAGACATTATGCTGAGCAAAAGACCACAGGCCAGAGAGCTCTGTTGGCATATGGGGAGCTGAAGGTCTACAATAGACAAGTACAGGAAAAACAATCCTCACGTTTATTAATAATGTAGTCTGGCAATATTCCATATATTAGAACAAAATGCAAATGCTAGAATTTAGTCCAGTAAAGAACGACAGATCATTTGGCTTTTGTTCTCACCTTAGGGTATTTCACCAAAGGATCTGAGCTTAGCTGGAAACTGCAGCTTCACAGGTCAGATCACTGCTTCAGCTGATACTGCTCCTCTGTCAGCTCCAGTAATATCTGTCACCCCAGGGCACCCTCTCCTGCTGGGCTGCAGCTTAAGAGACCAGTGATGGAGCATGTGGGAAGACCTCTTAACTTTCTCCATAAACCTGGATGCAAGTTATTACCTAAGAACCAAAAATTGCCAAAACAACAAAGATTTTCAGACATTTTTTAAATGGCACTTTAGGGACTCTGGCTCATTTTCAGTGTTAATAATCTGATATAGCTATATTATTTTTAATACCCAAAGAGAAATTACAGCATATAAAAGACCACGAGGTTATATTTCCATTTTTTAGAAACTGAGATACATAGTCATATTAATATATTATGAAGGTATTGTAACAAGAGTGCTGGGATTTTAAAGATAAAACAACCAGGGTCAGTAGAAAATATATATCATTACCTGCAAATTCATTCTAGAGATAATAAAATACTATAGCATAGGAGATCTATCACATTTTAAATAGGATAAATGTTATTTATACTTTATGCTGCAACATTTTATCTTTTGAAGCAGCAGGAAGGTGCACCAGGACTCAGGAGCACCTGCGAATGTGCAGAGGTGCCATGGCAGCTCATCTGACAGGGACAGGTTGTGGAGAGAGGCCACGTTCACCTGGCCCACACAGAGTCAGATGGGCCCTGCTGAAGGGGGCGCAGGTGGGGAGAAAGGTTATAAAGAGAGGAGCGAGCAGTGGTGAGCTGTGAGTTTCCTCTTCTAGAGGAGCATTGGCTGGCAACCTCGTCTGGAATCATTTCACCTGTGGGTGAGTGACTGCTTGGCTTTCTTTACAAGGGAAGAGTGACAGTCGGGCGCAGCTGGTGGCAAGGAGAGGAGATGGTTCATAAGCCTGGACTGCAGGGGGAAATCTGGTACTGATGAGTGGTTTCCTTTGTGAGCGAGCCCTACCTAGTGCATGCAAGGGTTGCTATACAGGGCCCTGGGAAGGTATTGTGCTATGTTCTAGCATCCTGTAGCTGAATTCAGGTCAGGGCCTGTCCCTGCCGCAGGGTGTACCAGCCCTGACAGAACCCAGGGAATGAAAGCATTATGTTGGACACAGTTCCACCCTTGGTTAATGAAAACTTACTGACTTAAACCAAGGTCAGAGGTGTTGCTTGCTGGAAAGACTTCTCAAGACGATAATTTGCTGATGGCTTTGTGAACTGTTGAACAAAAGAAGAGTGCTGTTCTTCTGAAGGTGTGATATGCCTGGATGGCATATGCTATGTTTTATGTTGGCACTGTTTGCTCTGAAATGGTTTGATGGTAGATCACAGCAGTGTTCTTGTGCAGTGTTAGCAGCCAAATGTCAGGATGGAACCTCTGAAATGCATGTAATACCAAGTGAGTAGGTGAGAATACAGAAGGTGATTTATCATGTAACTTGTAAATTTATAGTTCCAAATCCAGCTGCAGCGGTTACGTGCACTCAATGCCTGGTAAGGAATTGCTCAGTGCTGAACTGCAGCCATTAATACTTTGGCAAACAACAGCCCCAAGGTTAAGCTCTGCATAATGCTTTCCTGGTGTGCACTTCCAGACTTAAGAGGGGGCTGCAGAAAAAGCCAGTTGTGAGCATATGGTGTTGTCCTCTGCATACCCTTCTTTCAAAGCAGTCAGGACAGCTTTCTCGTTCAGCTGTTGATAGGGTAATGTATTTGAATTTCTGCACCTTTTTCTCACATAAATCTGTGTTCAATACATTGTTATTTCTTTTTAATAAGGTAAAAATGGTATAATGAGCTCAGTACAAGCTTGTGGACATATTCTGTTATCCCAGATGAAGCAGCAGAGTAAAAATACCTTCTCCTCATGGGATTCAGCTTTGCAGTAGTTGTTTTTCCATACAGTATATGTCTAAAGAGGCAGAGGCCGCAGTGTGTGCATGTCTGCAGTATTCCAAAGCAGTCTAGTGAAAGGTCACGTTTCAGTTGTTGAACTGGCAGGAAAGTACACACTGTGAACTGCTGCTGACACCCCGGCTGAGGTCCTTGCACACCTCTCCTGCTGGTGGGAAAATCTCCAAGGGGCTCATCCTTGTCTCTGCCACAAAAATAAGGTGCTGAATTTAAATCAGACTGCAGGCAGCCAAAGAGTTTATACGCCTGACTAGTAGGGATTCGCTTTCAAAATAATCAACCTCTTTCTCTACGCCAAAAATAAAACAGTAGGAACAGCAACAGGCAATTACAGAGGTAAAATTGCTTGTATTATCTGCTAAAGAAATCGTGGGTCTTTGGCATTCTAACACTCAAAAAACTTTTAAAAACTTAGTGGTTTTGCACCATGAAAATTACAACAGATGTCATGTAACATCAAGATGAATCCAAAATATTACTTGGGCCCTGAGGCACTCAGTACTTCTCATTTCAGAAAGAAATAAAAATTAATTTCCAATTACAGTTAAGTTTGGGGAACTCTGTGATTGGGAAGAAACACTGGCTGAAGAGGTGGGGCTAAAAAGAATGCAGAAAACATTTGAGTACACTTACAGTGTCAGAAAATAGTAGTAGAGACAGCTACATGAAGTTTTCTTATGCTTTGCAGTTGTTCCTCTTTTCAAAAACTATTTTGCAGTACTTAAAAACGGGATGTTGCAAAATGTTGTAACCTAACAGCAACCCTGCCCACTTATCTGTAGGGGCTCAATTTGGTGAGATTGAAATGCAATTTCCTTTTTCCTCTTTCCAAGTAGAGACTTGTGAACCTACTCTTTGTTTAGTAAAGGGAAATCTGTGGCTTTTCCATGGACTATTCTCCACGTCTGTGACATTGTCTGATTTTTGCCTATCCTGCCTATGGAACCTAAAAACTAGGCCCTACCTCAAATTTTCAATGTCATAGCTAATCACAGCACTCACAATCTTAATAAAGGAGTGTAATTAGTTACAAAATGTGTCTAGTCTGGAGGTTCATGGGTAGGAGATAGTATCTAAGCTGCAGAGGGCTGTTGTCAACTGGACAATTCACGCTGTGATTTTGTCAATGACTGTATTTTCTATTTATGTACCTACAAAGCATAAATGATAAAATTTGCCTGTGTCCTAACTGCTTTGAGGTTTCAGCAAATATTTATGAACTATGTGCAGACTTTCAAGAGATGAGTAATTCAATTTCTACATCTTGTAGAATCTTTTCCTGCTTTAAGCAGTTTTGAGTCTTGAGAGCACTTTAAAGTGGAACTGTTGAAATTTAGAACAAACATTTTTAGGCTAATGGAAGCATATTAACCTCGTGTTAAACTTTGCTGCATCTTCCCCACTTCAGCTTATGCTCACGTTATGTTCCATAACACCTCCTGACGTTTAAGATGAACTGTAGATGTTAAAGATTATTGAATTGTTCCCACTTGGATAAATGGGATCCTGGAAATAGGATCAGGACCTGGACAGATACATGTAATACATGTAATGTCTTGTAACACAAGCTAATATCTTTCTGCCTGAACAAACAGGACTCTGAGCATTTCTGAAGCTTGTCCTCTAGCTCTCTCTGACATGCCTGCTACTACTTTTTCAGTTGTCCAGTACATTACAATGATCTTCCCATTAATCTTCTGGAAACAAAACCAGCAATGCTGAATTGACCAAAAGACTCCCAGTCACAGGTGCTAAATTACACCTGAGTTTAAAGGAAAAAGCATTATATCCACAGGAGCAGCCAATGAATTCATAATGAGCTGGTGCTGTCACCATAATAAACAAACACGAGAACAGAGCTTACAGAGGTGACCAGAGCTCTTGTGTTTTAGGGTCTACAAGTCCAATAAATGTTACTGTGATCTTGATTCAAGTTCTACTTAGGCTTTGTTTAAATGGTCATCACATAGGTGGGAAAAACCTAAAGTTAAGACTTCTCTATAGGGAAGCACACTCTGCAGTCTTAAAAACACGACACTACGTTGGACTAGATGATCTTCAAGGTCTTTTCCAACCTTATCAACACTGTGATGCTGTGACTTCGAGCTCAGCAGTCATCTGAAAGTACTTGGAGGAATATGGCAGCGTCTGAACTAGTTTGAGACCCTGTGAGTTGTAAAATGTACATCAACAGTACCACAGCATCCTTAACTTTGGATTCAGCAAGAGCTAAACCAGCTGCTGAGTTAAGTGGAGCACTAAGTTACATTTCAGTTGTAGAGAAGGCACACTGCCCCATCAGTGCCTTACTGACATTCCTCCAAGACACTTGTAGAATATTAGCAATGAAAAAAAATGAAGCCAACAAGATTTTTGTCCCTGACCTGTTTTTCAATGAACACGTTCATTTTCTGCTCCATCCTGTTCCTGCAATTTGTCCTAAGATAACCAAAACAATGCCCTTTCTCTGAAAGCAAGCTCTGAGTGTCTATCCCCAACAGACCATGGTTTTAGCTCTAAGTAAGCAGAGAAAGTGCATCATATCCTGCCTGTCCTGCCACAAATTGGCTGACTCTGTTAGTAGAAACATAGGCATGTTTGTCTGCTCTGGCTTGAATCCTCTGGATTACTTTAAAGCAACTTAAACTTGCTTGTTTTGACCCCGGAAGGCCAGGTGCCACAAGTCTAATACCTGGGCCAGATTTCCAGGCAGGTTGACAGCACAAAGGAAAAAGCAAATAAATGCACACTGAACAGTGACCTTGCTAAATTACAGCAGGGTAGCCTGAGCATCTGCTGCAGGCAGCACATACAAAAGGATCACAGGAACACGTATTAGCTCTGGAGTATTGATCTTGCAAGGATCAGTGGAAGGACATTTCAATGAGAAAATGTGTAATTCTTTACTGTGATTATGATGATTAATTCTGTTATGTCAGCAGCCTTTGGCCTAGCCAGTGAAAGCAGCAGATTTCATATGAGAGAAACCTAATTCAAGAGCCAAGAACCTTAAAGAGGAATTTTGTGCAGTTAATAAACAATATTCATAAATGACACACAAGCAGCTATAACTTTACATATATGCAGAAATGCACATACTTTGCTCAGTTCTGTGTAAGACTTTTTACTAATGTATAATTGTTTTTTATTTAAAACATCAGCCAAGGTAAAAAACTGGCATTGTTGCTGGAGTTGACCAGACACAGATGGACTCAACTTGGAAGTTTTTGGACCATATGAAGCTGAGCAGAAATTCTCTCAGAGGTGCCAATTTTAAAAACAAGTAATAAGTGTTGAACTGGCAGGCATCCTGTTTCCCTCACTTCAAAGGTGGTAATGCAAAAGACTAATCAAGGCATCTATCAGGTACGTCATTTAAGATGATTCTTTGCTAACGCATGACATTGGATGGCCCTGGAGTTTCAATTTCTGAAGGGGATTCGGCTTTCAGACAGCACAAGAACTAGATTCCTCTCCAGTTCTGAAGGTCTGCCCCAACCAGTCGTGCCCCTTTCTCCCAGAGCTTCTTCCCTCAGCTCCCATAACCAAGTTGTGCTCTTTGTCAGTTTGCTTTAGTCTTGGATGCATTCCAGCTCTTGTCTTTCGTGCATTTGGTACAAGACGCATTTAGGAGGGAAGTACAGTGAATCCTCTCTGTATCGAGACTTCTCNGTCACAGCAGCCGCTCAGAAACGGTTCCCTTTGCTCCCCTGTGCCAAGACAGACTACAGGAATGAGCAAAGAATTGTCTGCAGCGCTTCAGAGTTCCAGGGGGTGGAGCAATGGGCGTGGCCTGCATGCATATTAACAACCTGCCGTTCTTTGCGAGAATAGTATTTCGCGAGGGCTGTCACCTGTCCCTTTCCTCGCGATGGAGGAGGTATAACTGTATTGGTGCCAGGTTCCCCAATTCTGTTTCATTAGGAAATGCCCATCACTAAAAATTATTCTTAGCAATGTATGCCCTGCCAACATCTGACCTTTAGCTGCCAAGAAACAATAGAGAAAACACCACAAAAGCAGGTAATGCTGTAATCAGTTCAGATATCTGACAGATAACAAGAAATGGCTCTCTTGAATTAAAGCATGGCATTTAGAAAGCTGAAGCAACACTTTAAGTGGCTGCCCTTGTATTGTGATCTGTCTGCTGTAAAACATTCCCCTACAGAAAGAAAATAAACGCCATCACTTAGAGCTGCAGACTGGTAATTAACATGCTGGCTTTCAAATCAGAATCACTGCAAACACTTCTGCAGGTGTCACTTCCTCAGTTCAGATATGATGATCACTTGCTTTGTACGAGCACCCTTGCACAGAACAGGATTTGGACCCAGCATTTTGAATTCTGCTGTGTTTTCTCACCTTATAAATTTATATACAGGGTTTTTTCCTCTGTAATTTTTTTTTGGGGGGTGGGCATCTCATGCAAGGAAAATATTTGAAGTCTAGACACAGAAGAAACCAGCCTCTTTTTGATCTAATGAGATATTACCTTATAGATTTTTTGTGTTGGAGAGGCTACAGCAACATTTTTATTGCCATAAAAGTTTTGATTATCTGTGGTGCACTTGTAATGCCTGCATACAGCTCCACCAATACTAAAAATGCTGAAAAAGTGATGGGCAAGTACACAGAGAATTGATCTGCCATACCTACATAAACAAGGAAGTTATTTTAGTGTCAATTTACACTTTGTATACAACTTGCTTTCCACCTATTCAAGGGAGATCAATATTTACAACAGTTCATTAGAGAATGCAGTTGATTTTTATTGTGCAGACCAAAAAAAATGCAGTCACCAACCCACCACTGCATTAATGTATGAAATCAGTTAACAAAATCATTGTAAAAAATAACTTAATTTCTGATGAGCAAATGGAAGCAAGTTCTACAGCTCTCCCACATTCCTGTATTGATATGAGAAAACAGCATTGAACCATTACACTCAGTAACTTCCAGGATACAACCATTTCTCTTGCCTAGCGGAATAAAAATATTCTGACCTTCTCCCTCAGTCCCAAACCCACTGGTTCGTAAAAAAGACAAAATCTCCCTTGGAGTTACTGGAGAAGTCCCAACCTCTTTACTCTCTAACTTTGATATGTAAGTACCTGATAGCTCTATCCTACTGGCATGTACACAACTCAGTGAAGCATTGCTCAGCTCCTTCCAAGTGTTTTTAGCTTGCCAGCACATTAGGCTTAATCTTCTGATTCCTCATAATGTGCATACCCACTAGCATAGGTCCTTCCTAAATTCAAATTGCTGAATACATCTGTGGTCTCAGAATCAGAATCCTTCCCTCCCTCATCATTGTCATCTTCATCATCATCTTCTGCTTCATATTCATCATATTCATCCTCACGGTCACCTGCATCTCCAGTCTTGCTGGAGGAGAGGTTTTTCCAGTAGGCATCATAACCAGAAGCTCCATCTGCATCTTCTCCTCCAGTCTGACGGCCAAACTTCAAGGAGCGCGCTGCAGGCAGACGAAAAACCATCATGTTCCCACCCCTCAAGAACAAGCCAATGTTTCTTTTCTGTCCTTTTTTCACTACGTGAAGAGCACACAATATTAGACAGCCTTTCTCTAACTCTGACATTTTCAGATTTAATCCTTACTCCAACAAAACCTTTCTGCTACACACAGTCTGTCCCTCTGCAGCCAAGATTATATAAACAGGAACTGCCCCTGAAGTGTCTTAGGTTTTTAGGATAATCCTTTGGTGCTCTAGCCAAGAAGACCTGTATCTGGATGCCTGCTTTGCAGACACAATACATATGGTGATTTATTCAAGAGTGGTTGGGGTAGATTATATACATATCAAAAAGCATTTTGAAATTAATTAACCAGCCTTTTGTAGATGAAATAAGGGTTTAAATGGTGATTCTTTTTCTTTTTTTCCTGCAACTAAAATCTCAAACAAAAGCTTTCACAGGATTGGAATCAATTAACAATTAAGAATGAGACTGCTCAATTCTAGAACTCAGAAACATGAAGCTTTTCCCAAAACAAATGCAGCAGAGCTGTGCAAAACAATTAAAAGTAACCAGACTTCACTCAATGCTCCTAGGCAGAAAAGTAGTCACCAATGGCACTTGCATGGCTTGTTAGCTAGAGAAGTTGCTTACTTGACATGCTCAGATCCTTTGTCTGCTGAGTTTCATGGCCACATTTAGGGCAAGGAGGCTTTTTTCCCTTTTCCTGCTTGAAAACCTTACTTCGCACATGATCGTCACAAAAACAAGCCTGTGGGTTGAAGGGAGAATAAAAAGGCAAAATGTTTTAATCATAGAAGCATATTCCTCAGCAAGAAGCAAGCAAAAGCCCTGTTTCAACAGCAGTAGGGTTTTCTGGTTGGGTTTAAAATTTAATGAGGTCTATCTGCAGTGGACGTGGTGTCTGTGCACAGCACAACCACTCTGCGCTGAATGTGGTTTCGTGGCTTCCTGAGGAAGAGGCTGGATCGAAGTGCCAATAAACAAGCAGAGAAAGGAATGTACTCAGGGGCTGGGTTATAGTGCTGCCCACAAGGAGCCTGGCAAACTTGGGTTTACATTGACAAGCCTAAATAAAATACAGTGAGAGGTTTGCCAGTAACTACACAGTGGCCTGAAGGTGAGAATTAGAGATGGAAAGACAATATGTTGAGCACCAGGGTGCAGTGAAGATACCTGGAGAAAGGACCAATTTAGAATATGCTGTGGGAGAAGTGCAGGGAAACATATGGAGGGTAAGAATAAGAGCAGGCGATGAACCAGCACATGGAGAGATCTTGGCAATTCTGATGATGAAGTATGTGGAACTTTTGATACAAAATTATTTCTGAGTGTGTAAAACCATGAGCCTGATGTCAACAAACTAGTCTGTTCACATGTAAAACTGGGTAAGTTGTGGAGCTTATTTCTGTTTGGATCCAGGCTGCACCAATTTCTGGTCAGACCACTACTTGAATAAAAAAAACAACAACTTCTTTAATTATTGTAGTTCCACACTGGATCGAAACAAATTCCAAAGACTTGGATACTGTTCAAAACCAAGGATTTGTTTTGTCGTTTTCGTTTGGTTATTTTAAGCCCCACCATGGTACAAATCTGATTTAAACTAAGAGGGCTGGGCAAAGTGAAGATCACTCACCTGACATAAGAATGCACAACCCTGGCTAGTGATTAACAGGCAAGCACAGACAAAAGACTTTTTGTCCCCCAAAGGTCCGCCCCCGGGCCACAGCAACTAATACAAAAGTATTATACTTTTTTCATAATGGACAGGAAGACATGACAAGGCCTGGTATCAGCCTTGGAGGCCAAGGAGAACGAGACTAAAATCACATCTACTCACAAGTGTCTTTACTCTTTACCTTACAACGCAGGCATGAATGCTGCCCAAGCCTGTTACAGGAAACACCTGATGGAGAAAATAAATTTGTCAAATTTAGTACTTGGAAACTGCAGACCTGTGATGTTTTTAAAACCTTGTAGAAGTAGGTAATATGTACCATAATTGAGGCATTTATTTTTAATTCCCTGACACAACAGCACATTGACGATGTGAATCATTTTAGCACACAGGACCCTTTTACTAGATTGTTTTCAGCTCTAAACCTCATGGCTTTAATGTAATTTGACACACATAAAAAAAAAAAATTCAAGAGGGGGAAAATGTTTGATTATTTCCAAAGCTTCCAAACATTTAAANCCCAGAACTGCACGCAGTAGTTTCAGAACTAATTTGGTACTAAGTGATCATCTTGCTTTCCCTTTTCTCACAACATCGAAAGGAGGAGTGCTAGTGATGTGAGGACACTAAAAGCTTGTAAACTTCCAAACATGGAACAGTTGTTACACTCCTTATTTTCTGACATATCCTCTGGCAATGCACTCGATTGCACACAACTTCATATTCAAGTCTATCTGTTTTAAAGAACTAGAGCTGGCACACAAGGTGTAAAGAGCTGAGTTGCTGCCTAAGATCTAACTTGTCTTGAGCTTCAAATTGTTTTTCTGACTCCACTCGAGGGAGCACAGTAAAGGCAAACTCAGGAATCGGTAGCAACACTAAGTTGGGTGAATAGTTGAAGCAGTACCATGTATTTTACCAATCTCTGTGCAAGTACCCTTCCCTTCCAATTTGTTTTACCCTGTGACAACAAAGTTTTTGAAGAATAATAAGAGTAAATATCATGAGTTCTCCACATGAGCAGGACAGGCATGGGATTTAGAGCTCTGTCATGTCCTTAAAAATGGAAATGATAATGCATATATAATCGTCAATTCTTGAGTACCTCCACTTTAAAAAACTTCTCTCACATAGTGATGGAAAGTAACTGTACATTTTCCACAGCTAGAATGAATTTAGATTACAATTGCACAGCCACATTTCAAGTTCATGTATTCTGTAAAAGCACAGGTGTTACCAGATGCTGACAGGAATCCTGTCTCTCTAACAAGTCTTTGCTATGCCACAAACACCAAGCACAGTGAAAACCCTCAAAAACTTCTTCCCCTGTTCAGGGTGTGATCACATCAGTGAATTAAAAGCTTCCAACAATCATCAGAAAAACATTCTTGTGGAACAGCTGCTGCTGCTTCAACATTACCATGCAGGAAGATATTCTGGCAGAATACATCAAGGGAAGCTAAGCAAGGCTCAGAAAATAGCTGGCTGGGAACAAAAGGATGGGAGATGAAAAGGAAGTAGGAGATTGCTAAAGACACTGACTAACACTGAAATCCACAAATATTCTGAACCAGAATAAACCAATTAGGACAAGAGATTAGTCAATTCTAAGGAAAGCAGTCTTAAGATAAAGAGCACATTGAGTTTTTACAATAAGGATTGAAAACGTTGTTATAGTCCAAATAAAGGCATACAAGTTCTGGAAAGGACAAACAAATGCCTCATGGGATAAACCAAATAGTCATTAATGGTGGGTAGACAAGAAATACTTCTGCAAAATACAGTTATGTGTATTTCAAATATGCAGTCTTGGCTTGTTGGTGTTTTGTGGGATGTTTTTTTAACTTCCCTTTAAGTTTCCCTGCTTCAGACAGAGATGTGCAAAGTCAGGCATGGCCATCATGTCCTCTCAAAAATACCAGTTTCAGATTTGTCCACATAATTAATAAAAGTTCAAAAGGGCTCAAATTCTTCAGCTACCAATTTTTTACCCAGTAAGAGTGGACATGAATCCATATTTGCTACATTACCGACACGTATGTCCCACAGTCCACTGGTCAGCGAGGAAATGAAAACTTAAACCATGCTCTGGACTATTTTTGTCACTTCCTTCCATGCTCACCCTGTCTCCCTGAATCAGATGATTGCTGACTGAGTCACAAGCCTCCTTCAGGACTTCAACAGCTGCTAACTCTTCAGCAACACCCAGGCCTCCACTGCAGCCTGGGAAAGCTTAGCCAGACTAACACTGGTGGCATTGTTTATGACAGCTGTTTTCCATGAGGAACAGGGATCTAGAAATAGCTCATCATATGGTCAGGGAGGTCCTTCTGCCTGCAGAGCTTTCTGGAGTAAAAAAGCAGCATCAGCAATTCCAGCTGTTTTGCTGCAGTCCGGGCCCCTGCCAACTCTGCAACTTTGGAGACTGCTGGCTCCTGCAAGGGCAGCTTCCCATGGGAGGCCTGTAAGAGCCTGGCAGGAAAACAACTGGCATGAAAGTTGGCATGGAAGAAGGTCAGACAAAAAAAATGTAGTCTGGATAACTGGATACCAAGAGTCAGCACATAGGAAAAGGACCCTTTCCTTCAGCAGTGGCAAAAAACTGCTTGGAAGAGGTGATGGAGTAATCTGGATCACAGAGTAAGCAAGTGGAGAGTCTGCTTATCTGTGGTAAAAGGGACTGTGAATGACTAACTTACATTTAAATGTCTCTGCTTCCAGAACTTGGCAGCTGGCTTGATGTTCAAACTGATCATCTTCACAGAGGAAATCATGGCAAAAAGAGCAGGCAAATATTCTGCCTCCTGAAAGATTTATCAAGGCAAAATAATCAGCAACAGGCACAGGCATCAAGTTCTGCTCTGCAAACAATTTAGGCAGCAGTTCTGACTGAAGACCAGTTCTCCCTTCTGTCACAAATCCTTCCACAAAGTCCTAAATTTGACACTGCCATCCACTTTTGCACTGAAAAATACATCATATCCTACAATATAAGACAGCATGAAGTATTACTTCCAGTACTTTTCTTTAATTCAACTACCGCATTAAGTATTTTTCTTAAATTACATCACATTTCTCATCCAGTCTCCTTCCCTCCCACCCCTTCACCTCTGATACACACTTGAAATGAAGACTTTAGAGAATTCCACCAACTGAGACCAGTGTGGTTTGCTAAGCAACTGACAATCCAAATACCTGTGCTAGTGCAGAAGAACAGAATGGGAATGGCAGAAAACTGTGTTGGCAATTTCATGCAGTGCTTAATTATGTGATTAATTAAGCTGATAGAACCATTATCCTTTGGATTACAGAATCATCCCTGACTTGAGCGCTGTGTACTCTCAAGCAGGGCATTCACTTTCCCCACTGCTCAACGTCTATTTTTAAAACAGGGAAGGGCCTTGCTGTGAACAAACGTACTCACAAGGACTAATCAGTGAGAATTAAATTAAGCAATGAGAGAAAGAAAGGTATCGTTTCTATTTTCTTATTTATCAGTGTGAGCAACCTACCATGGTCCCAGACACTTCTTTCACACTCAACACACTCTGCATCTGCGAGAGGGCAAATACATGCGTGTGTGCTGAGACACTTCCTCCCGTGACACACCCAGGCTTCACAGAAATCACAGATTGCACCCTGCAATTACAGAAAGATATCATCTCAGGGCTTGTGCAATACCTAGAGAGACTCTTATTCCATAATCCTCAATGTATCCTGGTATCCATTCCCCCAGTGGGTTCATTTCTGTTGAGTTAGACAGTACTGAATTGCATCTATATTCCCATCAAGCTGCTCCACAGTTAATCTTGTTTGTCACTCATTTCTGCAGGACTAGATACGATGCAAAACAACTTGGTTTTCTCCCTTTTCTATTTTCTACATTTATTATCTTAAATTGTGTGCATGAAAATTGTGTCCTCCATTTGGAACCTGAGATCCATGAAGGATAATGGTATTCTGGCAAAAATAGAATTTCAAACAAGACCTGAAAAATGCCAATAGGTTCTTACAGCTGAAATCACTCATTTGGATTTTAAACCATGCTATATTAGGGCACATCTCTGCACAGAGCAAAGATCAAATAACTCATCAGAAGTAAGCTGGACTCTTGAACTTTCATTTTGAGTAAATTACAAGATCTTCACATCAGCTATCCTTAACGGTAGAATGTAAGAAGCTTCCTCAGCCCATATGTAACTACCTGCCTTGTGCATTACATGCACACAAAACTAAGAAAACAATGGTGCATCCAAGTTAATTGTTGAGACATTCACTATTGCTTGAGTGAATGCATGGGGTGAGTTCAGCAATGCCAGAATGTAAAGGGCAGCTGTGTTATTGTCAAAAGCTGACTGCCAACTGGAGGCAGAAATAGGATTGAGGTTTAGTCCATACAACAATTAATCCAGAGGCTGTGACATGTCATACCTCACTTTCCAGAAGGGAGACACTAACTTGTCCTTCTTAGAAAAAAACCTCAAAGGCCTGAAGCTATGATTATCTCTATTAAGAGCCCAAAGTGAAACCCAAACATAGACACAAAAGTCACCGTCCCTGGATGAGGAGCTTAGTGACATGGTCTAGCTGGGGGGTGTTGGGCTGGATGGTCCTGTGGGTCCCTTCTGGCTCAGAGTGGCCTGTGAGCCTGTGAGGGAACTAGGTTTATGTTCACCACTCTGGGATGTGCATTTGGTCTCTGTACGGGCGTTAGCTGGTGAGTTGGACTAGATGATCCTTGTGGGTCCCTTCCAACTCGTATTTTGTGATTCTGTGATTCTGTCAAAGAAATTCCTCTCTATGCTATGGAACAGATTCCTCACTGTGATACTGATGATGTCTGCAACACTAAGACAAGAGTAACAAAAGTGAGCAGGTTTTGGCAGAATGATCCTAGATGTTAATGAAGACTGAGAACTGGATATGGGCATGTAAACTCCAACGCTGCTCATGTGTGTGCTTAGGGCCTGACACCAACACAGATCCATTAGCATCCAGGGGAGCTTGCAGGACCTGAATCTAAAAACGAAAAATTCGGGGGTTCGGTATAAGGGAAAAATTAGGTTGTCATAGTAAAATGAGGGGGGTGAAAACTTGGCAGATATATGCTATCATTGCACAAACCTGTTCTATCTCTTTTCAGAAAGATTTGCACAAAACCACAGAATATTCTGACTTGGAAGGGACAGACGAGGACCATCAAGTCCAACTCTTAAATGGCACCACTGCCTCCCTGGCAGGAATCGAACCCCTGGTGTCCCGCGTGACAGGCGGGGACACTCACAATAACCTCATACAACTAAAAAGGCTTTAATTTTGTATACATACCACCATTGCTAGTCCAGTACTGTACACACCAGCGTGTTTTATAACACAGTCTGAAGACTTCATCATGCATTTTGTTTTTCCTGTTGAAAATAAAAAGATAACCAACCATAAGAAAACTATCACAATACCCAAAAAACGTAGAATGCTTGTTCATATAAGAACAGCACTAACTGTGTTTAACTGTAAATCTAAGCAAAAATAATGCAAACAAAGATGTCTCCATTATTGCTACATCCTGCAACTCACTTTCATACCTCCCTTGGGTTAAATTAATTAATGGCTGTTTTCAGCCCAGACCTCTTCCCCCTATATTGAGATAATAAAACGAAGTGTTGGTCTTGCTCTATGTTTTGAGGCATTGGCAAAAATGTCAAAGGACAAAACTAAGGTATATGTCAAGCCATGACATCTTAAAAAGTTGTACAGTGGCCCTCTTGCACTTCACGCCCCCCATATTACGGCTTCAGATCTTAGTGGCATGATTTTTTAGCGATGTAGGAGACCCATTTCGCAACTGCACATGTGCGACCTGCCGCTGCGGTGGCGGCCCCGGCCCTGGCGGCGGAATGGGAGGCGGTGGGGGCTCGGGCTGCAGCAGGGGCAGTACGGGCAGTGGCGGCCGCCGTTCAACGCAGAAGTCAGGCTGCACGGGTCCGAATTAAGACCACGGGTGCGCGATAGAGGAGACCCAACTGTATTTAAAAGTGCTGCTAGTTCTGTCCCACCATAAAAGCAAGGCACAAGAAAAAAAATGTGTACTCGATGATTTCATTACTTGCAATACTTGGAAACTTTTCTTGTTAGTCTATTTAAAAATAAAACAACCCATAGAAAAACCACCAACAAAACCATGCAAGAAATTAGTTAATGGACAAAACAGTATAATTCACTTTAAATGCAGGGGGTTGGTTGGAAAAAAAGACACAGCCTGCATCTAAAAGTCATTCTGACACACAAGCAAGCAGCTAGGGTGACAATTTCCTCTGACATAAATAGCTCTACCAGAAAGATCCACACTCTGTATGCAGTTATCCAAGCAAAAAGATCTTGTCGTTAACTCTACTGCAGTGGAGTGTTACCAGTGATTTAAGCAGCACTGCCATCCCTTTAGTGTGTCATTGTCTGCTCAAAGAAACCAACAAAAAGGCCCTAGACCTGAAAAAACCAAATTCTACTCTGAAAATAATGAAATTCCAGTACGCAGAGTTTTGTATTAAACCAAAATTCAGTTCCCAAATGGCCCCTGGAGGGTGAGGAAATACTAGTGGTGTGAGCTGGGCAATGAGGGGTGGTGAGGCAGTACTAGGTCTGGAGCACTGCAATACAGTTACCTTATTCTCATACCTGAGGGAATTCTCTAAGAAAGATGCTGTTGGTTTATAGTGTCTGTCCTCAATGCTTGGTTAAGCATTAAACAGCTCTGATGGTCTTTGTTTGGAAAACCCTGGGAATCAATATAATTTTACGGGTGTTGATAGGAATGCTTTTCCCTTCGGAAAATATTCCAGATGAAGATAAAGTCAACACACAGGAGTCAACCTCTGATGTGTATCATGAGATAGAGAGCATGTTTTTAGTGCTTCAGTGCATGATGACAGAAGGAAGGCTTATGAAGGATGACACACTGCCACTGCACACTAATAGCCTGGCTTCCAGAAATGCTCCGTATCTGCAGGTCACAACAAAGACACTGGAAGCTGCAGATGTCAGCAGCTCCGAGAGTCACACAACCAAACAGCCAAATTGCTTCTTCACAAATTGAAAATCTGCAAGGATGTGTTGGAACAGTGAAACAACAACATTCACCTCAGTATGAAATGAATATTAACAGATCCTGCGAGAAAGCAGCTTTTTAAAAAAAAAAGTGCACCTTAGCCTGATTAAGAGCAGAGTTCTGTCACTAGGAGTCCTTCTCTAATTTAATTTAAATAACACATATAAATAAGAGAAACAGCACATTACATTACAACACCATGCAAGGTGAATAATGCACTGTTGCTTTAATTGATATTGAACTGATCAGAGATCACATAATCCCTAAAAAAGCAGTATTTACTGGTGCCTTGCTGGCAGTCAAAGCACTCATAGCTTTGCTGCCATTATGAAACAATACTCCTTATGGCAAACATAGGGAAGTAGTCAGTACAATATTCTCAAACTAAAAGGAAGTGAGACAGATTTTTCCAAATACCAAATGCTGCAGACAAGCCCATGACCCAGGCTTGCAAACCTCTGGGGGTCAGAGGCACACACACTGTGCAGGATCAAACAAGGTCACTTCTCAAGGAGGGGATTCACAACAGACCTAAAACAACCTGCTCCACAGACCTCAGAGGTACTTTCAGACAAAGGTACTGAGAGTTTAACACCACAGAAAGGACTGAGGACAGCATGTTTTCATTAATTCCACTTACCACATTGTGCACAAATAGGTAATTTCTGAACAGAGTTACAGAAGTAACAAAAAGCTCTATTCTTCTGTCGTCTAGGCACATGGAGGTGGAGGGGGGGGGGGAGAGAAAGAGAGAAAA
>WEKX01003741.1:15290-40868 GCA_013390025.1 Pitta sordida | reverse complement strand
CCCCGCACCGCTTCCCCTCCCTCCTCCAACCCCGCTGATGGTGCCCGCGCCAGCAGCCCCGCGCCAGCAGCCCCGCGGACACCACACCAGGGTCGGGGTGACGCGGGGCACAGGCACGGGGTGCGGCACGGGTGGTGGGCGCGCGGCGTGAGGGCGCGCGGTTTCTGCAGCTTGCAGTGGCGTTTAGAGCCCTGCGGCACCGTGCCCCAGTCCCTGACCCAGTCCTGTGTGTCTCCTGTGTGCTCTGCTGAGACCCAGCGCAGCACCACCACAAGACATGCCATTCCTTGTTACTCAAAGCCCGGTCAAAGGCCGGACAGCGCTGTCTCTTCCAGGATTGGTGGATGTTAAAGGGAAAGAAACTCCGATACCAACGCCCCCGCCCCGCCATAAGTGCACAGGGTGTCGCAATGTTGCAAAGTTAAGGTTTTCCAGGCTCCAAGATTGCTGACCAGAGCTCAGGGACACCCCTTCCCCACCACAGAGGCAGGGTGAGCACGCGTGGGCCGGCGCAGAGCCCCTGGGGCCGATGTGAGCACCGGGGCCGGGCCGGGGGGCCTGGAGGGGGAGCAGCGGCACGGGGTTTGGGCTGTGAGCACACACAGTCGCAGCAGCCGCTCAGAAACGGTTCCCTTTGCTCGCCTGTGCCAAGACAGACCATGGGAAGGAGCGGAAAATTGTCCGCACCGCTCCGGAGTGCCGGGTTGGGGCAATGGGTGTGGCCTGCATGCATATTAACGACCTACATTTCTTTGCAAGTTTAGCTTTTCATGAGGCCCATTGCCTAACCCGTTCCTCGCAAATGATGGGGTGTAACTGTATTTCAGTGACCTTTGTGAGTGAAGTAATGGGTGGACAGTGAGTGTGCCTCTGAACTATTATCATTTCATATTGAGTTGAGGAAAATACAGTTGTCCCTCTTGCACTTTGTGCCCCCCATATGGTAGCTTCAGATCTTAGCAGCATGATTTTTTAGCAAAGTAGGAGACCCGTTTCACAACTGCGCATGCGTGACCTGCCGCCGCCATGGCGGCGGCCCCAGCCCCAGCCCCAACCCAGGCAGCATCCTGGGCGGTGGTGGTGGCTCAGGCTGCAGCAGGGGCAGCACGGGCAGCGGCGGGGGCATGGGTGACGGCGGCAGGGGTGACTGCGGTGGCAGGGGGGGCACAGGTGGCAGTGACGACACAGCCGCCATTCAATGCAGAAGTCAAGCTTCATGGGTCCGAATTAAGACCACAGGTGCGCAACATAGGGGACCCGACTGTAACTCCAATCATGAATGATATGGAGGGTACGTTTTATTCATCGCTGGGAGCATGGAGGATCATCAGCCAAAGATGTGCTCCCCCAACAAAGGAGATGGAGGTGTATTTATACAGTTGGTTTTGCCCTCCCACTTCGAACTTTTCAGAACCTTCTCAGGTGCACTCAGCTCCATGTCCTTGCCCATCTATACATATTCATAGACCATCTGCATATCCCCTCTCATGTTCCAGGATTTTCCTTAGCAAACCCACCCTCAAACAAATAATGTCACCTTGTAACATTGAACTCCCTATGTAACACAAAAGCCATAACGTCTACCCATAACACATTAAAACCCAATCCTGCTCTCAATATCACCTTACAGAGAATCAGAAGTGTCATGTCTTTGCTTAATGGCCACTGTCTGTCTGGGATAATCGGACAAGTGAGGGTACACTGCCTCCCAAAGCTATTTGTCTAGTCAAGGGCTTTCATGACAGCACATATGTTGGAGACTGTCTTTACACTAAGCTGTGCTACCTGCAGAGCAAAAGCTGTATACGAGAGAGAATTGGCAGTGAAAGTCACTTTTATAAACTAAATGATGCCATTGACAGCAGAGCTGTTTGGCAGGTATTCCCACACTAAAGGCATTCAGTGAGTAAAACACTTCTGTGTTTCAGAGTAAAAAACTTCTGAGTAAAACACTTCTGTTTTACTCTTCTATGTTACCAAATATCTCAGAAAGTTAGTTTCACCTATGTAAAGACTCAAAGGATGCCAATAGATCATAATCCCACAAAAGTAAGTGGCTGTCCAGGGGACAGAGCAATGAAATTTCAGTCGCTCCCTTTCCACCTCACTCCCTTTGTTGTTCACATTTCGGAGTCAAATGACAAGGCAGAGAAGTAGCACTATAGATTACATACCGAGTGCTGATCAAATAGATATTTTTAAGCCAGAATATTCATCTTTCAAGTGGCAATAATTCAGCAAAAAGTAGCATTGGGAACAGCTCTCTGAGGGAAAGTGGGATTGCTTTTTCCAGTGGCAAAGCTGAGTAGTGCCATTGCAACACAGTGTAGCAGCTCATGTGGACACCAACCAGCTTCAGAGTTGCACTGCTCCCTTCTTCAACTGCTCCTCTCATAGAAATTTTTCCTTTGCTGTGAGGACACATTTCAGAGATGGACACTTATGTATTCCTTAGGCTACTCAAGTAATAGCAAAGGATTTGTGCCATCTCCCTTCTGTGATTGAAAAACATTGAGATCAGAAAGGAAAATCAGGAAATTAAGTGTATGCACAGCCTCTATCAGATCAACAATATTCTGGGACAGATAAGACTTTCTTATGCAGTGACACTGGATTGTGCTGGATGACAATGAAGTATTTTTACTGCCTTTTAATGTGATATTTCAGTCCCTTTAAAGGTACAAGAAGGCATGTTGACTATCAACTTGAAATAAATATTGACCCAAGTTGTCATTTGCTTTTAATTGAATCAACTGCAATTTCCTATTCTCTAAATAAAATGTTTGTTCCAATCTAATTAAGCCCCTATTACCTACCTGCATATTACTATAATTATCTTCATTGTTGCAATGTCTCCTCATAGCATTCAATATGTTTTCCTCCCTGGGGGATGCATTGTAAAATAGGTGCAGCATACACCTTTCTCAATGACCTTTGAAATGGCATACATCAAATTTAATTTGTTTTCAAATCCTGGCCTTGCAGCAACTGACCTTAAAAGTCATGCCAATATTTGTTTGATGTAAGATGATTTTGTCTGTAGACATTTATACTTGCTGATTTAACTACATAAAGAAATGGGAAACTAAGAAAATAACTTGAGGCAAAAATCTTTACTGACGTCTACTGAATTGGCATGTTCAAATATAATATTTTAAAATAGTCCTTCTTGAATTAGATGTTGTAAAGATTTTTTGTTTGCGTGTTTTATTTTACGCCTGTTGTTAGAACTGATGCCTACAGTCATTAATCTTAGCCCTGGAAAATTATTCCCCAAGAAATTTCTAGATGGTTGTTTTATCTGGTCAATGTTTGTGGAATGTATCAAAAGGGAAAAGGAAAAAAATAAGAGAAAAATGAAAAAGAGAGATTTTGCTATTGAGTGGTTAGAGCTTTGATTCAGGGAGCTCACTCAGTTGTCAACTTCTTTATTAAAATCTATTAATCTTTCTTATGATACTCAAGATGCATATTTTCACATTTCTTCCATGACTTCAACAAAAAACTGAACACCATTTTTATTATGGTAGTTTATTGAGGCTTTTTCATTTTGTTTTTAAAATGAAAGATATGCAGTAAAGCTACTACTATATGTATTATGTAGCACATTTAATGTGGCATCATGTGTTATTTATCAGATACTAATTACGATTGCTGAGGTGAGGGAATAGTGCAAGACTAATCGGTTACTCATTTTCTCTAACAAAAAGGGTAAGCTATAGTTATTTGTGATGGAAGAAGAACTTGTTGGCTGGTGCCATGTTATTAGTATTGGGTTTTTTCCATGATGAGATTATAATGTCATAAATTGCTTTGTTTCTGTCCCCTGTGACCCCACCAAAAGGCTGGCACACAGTGATGAATTTGCTGCATAGGTGACACTGGGAGGCTTTGTGTGGGAAGAAGAGGAGGGAGACACCTGATAAACGGCAGCACCTGTGTGGCAGAAATGGAAAAGGTTTAAAAAAAAATAAAAATCAAGGTCAGACAGTGGATGACGGATGACAGGAATTTCTCTCACAGTGCTGGAGGCTTGTCAGGTGGAAGTCCCAGAGGAGAATGAGAAACGTGAACGTTTTAATTGGTCACAGTATATGGGATTAATTCACCAAGGTTATTGGGAAACTAATAAACCAGCCTTGCAGGAGGAGGCCAAACAATATGCTGTATCTGGCAAAAAGAAAGGTCAAAATGGGATGGTGAGGTTTCTATCAGAGTGCCAAGTAAGCAGGGTTAGTAAAATGCCTATTCTGGCACAAGAGCAAATGGGTATGAAACTTTACAGCCAGAGGCCACATGGTGAGAAAGAGAGAACTACAGTGGGAGGGCATCAAGGTTCAGAGGATGTAGTTTTGTGATGTATGAAGAGAGCTGGCACAGTTTAATCCAGAGAAGGGAAGGCCAAAAAGATCTAATTGCTGACTTCGAGGACCTAAAGGGAATTTATAGAGAAGACAGAGCCTGGCTCTTCTCAAAGATACACAGTGAGAACCTGACAGGCAACAGCCAGAAGCTGCAGCAAGAAGAATTATGACTGATATACAGAAAAAAATTCTTCAGATTTCAAGGGGGTAAGCAATGGAAAGATTGTGCTGGAAGCTCAAGCATTGATGGCAAGAAACTCTCATGTAATTTAGAAGGGATATTATTAAAATAGCACAATGGATTAGATAGGAAGGGACCTTTGGAGGTCACCTAGCCGAGTCTCTTGATGAAAGTTTCCACATGAAATAAGGCTGGCCAGAGCCTTCAGAACCTGAATCCTAAATGTTGTCATGAAGGAGGATTCCACAACTGCTTTGGACAACCTTTTCCAAGGCTTAACAATGCTGGCTCCAAAGATCCTGAATAGGAGGATCCTGCTGACTTCAAAGGCAGTTGGATTATGTCCTAAATGAGGCAGAATATTTGTTTCCCCTATTTTTTCTGAAATAGCTGTTCTAACAAATTCAACATTTCAGCTGTTCCATGGTTTTCCCCAATTTTCCACAGTTATTGAACTGTGTGACATAGTGTCACTTCTTATCTAGATAGCAATTTTTCTTCTTCAGTTATGGCTTTTCCTTGTTCCGTAGAACTTGCTTATAGAAATCTTATGCAAATATGAACTGAATGGGTTTCCTGTCTGATTATAGCTTCATTTAGATGACATTTGTGTCAGACATACTGAACACTCACTGAACTAAATAGTGAATTTATTCAGCTAATGAAAGCTGAAGGACACATTGTTTGCTTTACAGCACACAACATGGGTGGCTTAGCTGTTGGTTCAGAGGACTGAAAGAGAATTTTTGCACCAAGAGTTCACTTTCTTGGTATTGTAGGGAGCTCTCTCTTACCATCTCTTTGACAAAAATTAATAAGCTCCTGTCTTATTTTCCCTCACAGTGTTTTTGAAAAACATTGTGGATAAAGGAGAGAATTGCACCCACTGTAGCATAGCATCATACAGCAATTCATCACATACTCAATTTCATTGTGTAGGTGATGCAATACTTCTATTATACATATGATGTTTGAATGCAGGTAATTGAGTGTCAAATCATATGCTTATTGCCACTATGAATAAGAGACTTGGAGCCATTTCTAAGCATGGACAGCAGTTCTCAGTATTCTGATTGATTTAGAAAACCCATTTGTTTATGTTCCATTACTGTTAGTTGGTATTCTGACAATCGTTTCTATTCATTCTCATTTGTATTTTATTAGAGTTCATTTATAGTACAAAGTTGTAATAGCAGTTCTATTGCTTCTCAAGTACCTGTACATTTAAACTTGCTGAAATGTCACTGTAAATATTCATGTGCTCACCATGTTCACTAGAATTGTTATTTATACTTATTGTGGAGTAATCTGTAGTCCTGTTCTGAGCTAGAGCTTATCCACGGGGGATGTATTGCGGAATATTTCTATTTTTATAATAAGTGTTCCAAGTGTGGTGCTGTTAAAAAGCAGAGCAGGAGCCTTTTTGATGGAGTATAAAGAGGATTGAAGAGTTTGTTTCAATTATTTTATTGTGTTTATGTATTATTTAAAACACTGGTGGAAAACTGCAAAACTGATGTACTTAAGGTAAAACTCCCAAAGAAGGACAAGAAAAAAACAAGCAGTTTCTGAAAACAGCATCCTGGGCTGGCATCTGGTTTCTTTGCTCATTTTTACTAGGTTGTACGTACTAGGTTGTAGTTCTTTTTGACAAGATGGATTTCTCTCTAACTCTTTGTAGATGTGCAGTTTCCACATTGACTGCATGTCTAGTGGGTCATTGGAAGTATCATCAAGGTGTTTGAGGAGTTGTTTGGTTGCTTGTTTGTTTTATTATAATTCTTTTTGCTGTCATGTCTCTGAGCAGCCTGTTGCCATCTGCATCTTGGATGTGACTATGTATTTTATATGAAGTTAAATACTTGTCTACAAGGGCCTGGAGGCTATGAATTTGCAATATGCATGATGATGAGTGAAGTTAGACAGGAATAACTTTTGGTCACTGCTTTCTTCTCTTGGTCTGACCCATTCTGAGCTTGGAGACCTTCCAGGCATCCTACAGAAGCTAATTGTGATGATGAACAGGATGCTCCTGGCAGCCAGTATCTTTCCAGAGCATTTTTATTTGTATCATTATCCTGTTGAAGTAAAATGTTACTTGCATTTGTTTTTTGCAAGTGGTTGCTTGGTAGATTTTATTTTCATAGTGGTGTTTTTTCAGTGATCAGTTAATTTTAAATCTAATTCGTTTCAGGGAGCTCAGACCTTTTAAAAGAACACACTTTTTTCCAGTGTTAAATCCAGATAAAGAAGCCTAGAATGAACTGGAGCACTAGTCTAGAAATGAAAGGCTTCACAGCCCATTACTGATCCCCTGAGCCATCTCACCCATCTACTGTCATCTACTGTCATGTAATGTTTGTTTAATGTAAAATTTCCATATAAAACCAAATAAAATAAAACCCAAGAAGCAGAACAGCAGCTCTTTGGCACTAAGATATTAAAATGTGAAGGTAGTGAAAATGAGATTTCCTTTCATAAGTGCATTAGCGACCTTAGGGGAACCCTCAGCAGTGAAATGCCTGTGGTGGGAAAAGGCTCAGCTCAAAGGGAAGGGGGATGAGGTGTTTTGCGGTATGGGCTGGAGTCACTGGTGAGTTTTGTTTGCAGCTTCAATGGAAGGGAAGCCCTTGTGGGAGCCTGTGAGGATTTTTAAAATAAGTGTTCTGGGCCAGTCTGTCACTGTGCATGTTGCCAAGTGTATCTGGGCAGCAGTGTGTCACTGTGTGACTTAGGATTGCTGTGCATAACGAGTAACGAGGCACGTCATTCCATGAGTCACTGAGGATTTCCATTCATGAGTGACTGTTTCTGTGCTCAGATATGAATAAATAACATTTGGAGCCTCCAGCCATTCTAAAAAGGTTTAATCAAGGCTATCAAATAACTGGATTGTCAAAGGATGCTGCTTCCTGAATTTATTCATGAGATTTCAGGGACTAAGGTAAATTCAGCATCCCAGCTGTTTCTCCTAGGTCTTTTAAAGTTCCCAGGAAGTTCAAAGGAACACTTCTAATTCAGATCCTTGAAAATGTAAAACCCAAATGGGATCACTTGTATGAAAGGTGAAAGTGATGTGCTGAGAGTCCTGTGCACATATCCCCTCTTGTGGGATGCTTTCAAGCTCAACAAGTGCCTCTGCTGTCACTGGCAGGTCTGTCTAGTTTTGCACAGTATTGGGGTTGACTGCGACATTCATCCATTGCTGAGTTGGGGTCTGGAGGTACTTGGCAATGTGGACAGAATGTGTAAAATGTGAGTGACAGCCTGGAAATACTCGCTGAAGGTGCTGGGAGAAGGCAAAGGAGAGAATTTCAGAGCTCACTCGCTGAGCATACCCGTATTCATATAGGTCTGCTGGGACTGGCACTCACCTGGGCTGTCCCTGCATCCCACTGTCCCCAGTGTCACCCTGTGCCTTGCACTGGGACCCAGCAGAACATCCGTGTCACAACCTCCCCCACAGCAGGTCTGTTGCTTCATCTTAATCTCTCAAACGTGGTCACTTGCCCAACCACATGGGGTGGCACAAGTGAAGATAAATGAGGTGAGTGGGCTGTTCTATGGAAGACTATTAAGACGTTCCAATATGAATACCATATAAAGAAGGAAGATACCTGAAGGCTGTCCACAGTTAAGAAGAAATGGATGGCTGAAAGGTTTATACAGTGATCTTTGAACATGAGTTCTCATGGTATTTGCTGAACAGGCAAAGCCAGTTCCACCCCGTGGCAGGATGAGAGCCAGGGAGCCCAGCATGTCTGCAGTGCTCATAGACTGTACTCAGCATCCAGCCAGGCTGCCCTCACACCAGCAGGGTGTGCTG
This sequence comes from Pitta sordida, assembly GCA_013390025.1. NCBI lineage: Eukaryota > Metazoa > Chordata > Aves > Passeriformes > Pittidae > Pitta > Pitta sordida. Next base: position 32,497 of record WEKX01003741.1, on the reverse strand, counting down.
GGGCTGCTCTGTTGCAGTCCTTCCCCATGGAGGGCTTTCACAACGGGAAGCTGTGAAGTCACCCTCTGGTCCCGGGGAAACTTCTGTGTTATGCTTGCAACAGGCTCTGAGTAAATGGACCTCTGCTATGAACTTACTGAAGCTTTTCTGAAAAGGCAATTTTTTTCACCACAGGTATCACGGAGTTGGTGAGTGAGTCCGAGTTTGACCCTGAGAAGGCAGGATGCCAATTTTTGAAGCAGTACTTGTTAAAGAATGGTGTAATTTTTTCATTTCACAGTTGGGTAGACAGAAGCATGACGAGACTCAGTGAATACCTGTGCCCTGCATCTCTTAAAGAACACTGGAAGAGTGCCCTGAAAGAAAGCTAAAGAAATTACACATTCTTTCCTCCGAGTAACCCAATCTGCCGTTATATCAGACTCTCTTGGATTCAACTTCAACACTTGCTCTTCAACCTGATGCTGATCCCTTACAAATGTTTGGGTAGCTAACAGATGGCATTGTTTACATCTGAGGTGAAGTGGATGTAAAGTTTGTAATGACTTTTTAACCACTGATACTTAATCTTTGCTGTGTACCAATGCACACTACAGGCTTACACACACACAGAATCACAGAATATTATGAGTTGGAAGGGACCCACAAGGATCATCTAGTCCAGCTCACCACCTAACACCCGTACAGAGACCGAGAGCACATCCCAGAGCGTAACACCAACCTAGATCCCTCGAGAATGCAGTGTGACATAGCCATTTTAGGAACAGAGCCGGAGTCGAGGTGCTAAAATAAAAGCAATTCTTGAAAGCTTATCAAATATTATCCACAGAGAGTTTACTACCATATCTCTGTTGTGCAGTTGCAGCTCACAAATAGGATGCGGGAATACTAGAGACATCCTTAGGAAAGAAGGATGCAGAGATAAATGCAGACAAACATGAAATACAATTATCCAGCTTGGAAATGTGTTGCTACACATTTCTTATTGCCATTCCCTTGGGGAATTTTGCAGAAACAGACCTTCCACTTTCATCCTCTGATAGAAGATGGCACCTCCCATAGTCTAATACACATTTGCTCTCAAAAGCTTTTGTTCACTATGAACTGAAAGATAGCATGCTTGCTGCCCACTGAATTGCTGACAGGCAAGACTGCAAGCTTTTCCCTGGTGGACCCTTGCTGGCAGCTAACAGATAAGTAAAACCTTTTGGCCAGCCCTCTGTAATCCCAGAGTGCCCCCACTGCGACTGGATCTTACAGGGCAGGCTGTGGAGATCTCCTGGTCTGGCAGCTGCTGGAGCTGGTGGTGTCTGTCTCACATCCTGGTTTCTGTCCTGAGCTTGTGAAAGGTTGGCTGTTGCCTTGTTTCTGGCCATGGGTCCTTGGTGATACGAGCTTTGCACCAGCCGTTGGCTCTAACAAGTGAGAGAGATTGGTTCCACAGCCTAAGGTTGGCACTTCAATCCCCTCTCAGCTGAAGTACTGGGTTGAAGCCATGAGCAGAGGAATTTAGGGGAAGGAGATTCCCTTGAGCACAGATGGAATCAAGATTTTATTTAGAATTTGTGAATAAAAAGGAGTGAAAATTGATCAATTTTTCTTTTTTCATGCAATTTGTGAGATGTGTTGAAATTCGAAGTTCCTGGACTCAGTAATGATTGCACAGTTGGGCTGGATTCATCTGTCTGGCTATAAAATAACTGATGTAGCAGAGTAATGAAAGCTGGCATACTTGTGGAACACTTGGGCATTAATTAACAGAATAGCTGTGCATATGCATCATATTATTTAGCAGACAATGTTCATTTGTTGGAAAATATGAAATCTTACATTAAGGCTAATATTTGGTATAAGAATTAAGAGAATTTTGCCTGCATAAAGTATGTTGCAATTTTCACGGGAAATAAAATAGAGATGTAAAAAAATTGGAGTTTGGGGCTTTTAAGCTACAGGGAGTAACCATAATAACTTAGAAAATGTTAGATGGTTTATTTCCATCACTTTCCTCTTGATATAACATAAAAATTATTTTTTCAGGTCTAGTAATCTAGTTAGAGTATTCAGAGTTATATGAACATTGGACTATGATTCATGTAGGGTAAAAAATAACTTTCTACATGAGAAGAATGTCATCTATTTGGTAGAGCTACTCAGTATATTGCAGCTTTCAAGTGGCAGCCACAGTACTGTGCTTTCTTTATAAAGCACTTGCATGCAATTATTAAGAATATTTAACACTTTTTTCTGTACTGCAAGTTGAATGTACATCAGCTGTATCTTTATTTCCCCTATGTAATTCCTTTTTCAGTTTGACTGTCTGTCTCTCTAATGTTAGTTAGCAGCAATGGTGGTTAAGAAAAAGTGAGATGAGGACAGTCATGGATAAAATGTGAAATAAATATTAATTCTGGCATTCTTTATTTTAAAATTAATTTAAAGTACATTGACAAATATACTCTATAGCTAGAAAATTTGCGTGCTGTAATATATCCATGGAATTAGTGCATTGGGTTTCTTTCCTTTTGCAGTATCAATCCTGCAAGTTTTTAGTATTTCAATAAATCGTAGCTGCTTCTTAGAGTTGCCTGTACTGGTGCTAATTGAATGCTACTGGATTGTTAGCTTTGATCTGTGATGAGGTTTCCATGGTGATATCAGCAAATGATACTATGGCTACTACAATTTCTTTGTGCTGATGTGATTCTGAACTGCCCACCTAACTGAGGATGAAATCCCAGCTCTGCTGAAAATCAGCAGGAGTTTGCTGTTGTTTTCAGTGATTACAATGTTGTCTCTCTTGTGGCTGGGTTTGAAAACATACTCTGGAGCCATGCAGGTCCCAAATAGAGGCAGCCTATAGTCAAAACAATACTTCTGGTTTAAATTGTGCCCTGTGTTGCTCAAAGTCAGATGGAATTTGCTGGCATTCAAACCCATTCTGAGACTTACTATGTCTCCACATTAAATAAGTTATGTGAGCCATTTCCATCATAACTTAAGCCCTCAATAGAGGCTTATTTGATTTCATTGAATAGGAGCCGTTAGAATGGAGTGGGATAGTATGGCATAAGGGATCATAAAAGTGCAGAAGAGTGTTGCCCTTCAAAGAGCTTGCAGTTAGAGACACGAGCTTCTGAGAAAGACAGGGAAAGAAAGGAGGTCAGGAAAATTGGCAGAGAGCAAAGCAGTGGCCTAGCTACACTAAATTTTGTATTTTCTCTTTTGAATAATTTGACACTGGTTTTAAGGAAACTTTTGAAGGAGGCCAAAGTGATTTGCTCTTCAAAGACAGTGATTTGGAGGAAAGCATGGCAGTGTTTTTGGGGCAGTGAGTGGCCAGCAGACTGGGAGCATGGGCAAAGGGTGGCAAGGTAGGCAAGGAGGCAGCAGTAGCAAATCTGAGAGGGATTGCAATGCTCTAAAAGGGGCAAATTGGTAGCAAAAATTTGGCATGACCAGGAAGGAAGAGCTAGTAGACCAATACAAAGAAAGTGAGGAAAAGAGCTCAGAGAAGATGGTGATCTCTTTTCAGTAGTACTCTGTTTTTATTTTAACAGTGCTCTGTATTGGCCTAAACATGGTAGGATTGCATTTGCCAGGACAAGACAGAAGGAAGCTCCTGTAAGTCTATGAGATGGGTGAAGCACCTGTTAGGACATAAGACTGGTTCCTAGATAAGACTTTTTCTGTACAAGTGTGGTTAAGGAAGTCTGTAAATTTTGAGACATTATGTGAAAAGAAATAGCAAGCTTTAAAAATAATCAGGGTAAGAGAATCTCTTAAGGAATCCAAGTAAGAAACAGTTTCCAAACTTGTATACTTCCTTACACTAGTGAGACAGTCTTGGATTAGACAGAAGTTGAAAAGAAGCATTTCTGTAGTATTTCCACTGTTTTTTTAAACCGAGAATGGGACAAGGGACAGGATTGGTTATAGAAGGTCAAAAGATTTCTTAAGGAAGGACATGAGCTGTGATTATTACTACACATTCTTTTGGACTGCTAAGTAGCTGTTTCTCCTGGCAAGAAAAATGTCCCAAATAATATCCCCTTCCTTCATCCTTGTGTTAAAGTTGAACTATGAGGATGTGCAAAGGTTCAAGAAAGAAATTTAAGGAAAGTGAGAAAAGATGCGTTAAACATACATATTTTAAGAAAACGCTTTGAATTTATTAAAGATTTTTTAACGAAGAAAGCAAAATAATCTCAGTTATGTCAGTTTTATGTTTAGTTCTGTAACTTCTGTAAATATTGAGTAAATCCAACACTCGTGTGGAGACAGCAGTGGTTTTCCTCCTAGACTGCAGGGACTCGGTTCTCACGGATCAAGGATGACCTCTTGTGGTCCTCTGGTAGAGTTTCAGTTTTGGCCCATGTATAAAGGAGTTTGGATTTTTATTAAATTAAGGTGAGTCACGGCATACACTAATTATTCCTATAGCAGTACTTTATTTAATTTGGGAGTCTGGGCGTACTCACAGACGTTTTACCTCTTTGCAGGTATTTCACTCATGTTGAGGTTAATCTTCTGGGCTGAACTGGCTTTATTTTTTTTAATAATCTATAAAAGTGAAACAAACAAAAAAAAAAGAAAGGCAAATAAGATTTGTGTAATTAAAAAATTCTAGGTAAATGCTCCTATCAGTCTAAATGTGCAACCCCAAAATTGTAGCCCTGTACTAGTATACAGGAAAGTACTACATTTTCAGGGTTTATGCTGACCAAAGTAGAGACTAAATACTCTGCACCAACTGAAGAAAAAATGTATTCCTAAAATTGCTTTCTTATAAGTAACCAAACTTGTTTTCACACTGGCTAGTGTTTTTAAGGCTGTTTCATGCTAACACTGTTCTCTTAAAGTTACCATTAACTTTAGTCATGTTAAAGCGGGTCTATTTAAGTTTACATTGCTTATGTTTAACCATGGTCTGAAAGTTTAACACCTTTTAACTGACATGAAATGTGGTTTAAACTGCTAGTGGGTTTCAGGAAGGAAACTACATCTCTGTATTTTGTATAGCAGCAAAATCATTGCTAGACTTCCTTTCTGCCCCTGCTGGGTAGTGCAGCATGTTCTGAAATGTGATGTGCAAGTAGCCCTTTGTAGAGACCTCAGGTCTGTCATTGTCTTTGGGTATGTGTTGCCAATGCTATTGTAAAATCTATAGCTTGAAGATTAGGAAGTCAATATAAAAAAAAATCTAATCTCAATATGTCAGTGTAGAAGCATATTTAAACTTTTCAATAGCCTTGGGAAGAAAGGCTTGATTAGAAACAGAGGGACTTCCTTTCCATGAGATGTCATTGGATATATTTCAGGCTGCATTTTTCTGGTGGTTGATGTTAGCAAAAGCAAAGCTCTTGTGCTTCAAGATCTAAGACAAGTCATTTCTGGAAGGCAGTATAGTGTGAGCTGGAGGAAATGATGAGAAGACAAATCAGCTCACATCAGCTTATGACAGGGCTTTTTGTACCTTCCAATGTGTTTCCTTGTTTTGTCCATTCAGGGCTGGGATGATGATTCACATAGATTGTATGTCAGCTAAAATACATCCATTTACAGGGTCCTAGGAATGAATCACTAAGCTGAGTATCAGAAAAAAAAAAATAGACCACCAGAAGAAAGCAGTTTTCTCTCTGCACAAATCATTCTGATAGGCCTGAAAGCAACACGAATATTTCCTGAAGAGTGTGGAAATGTTGCCACAAGCAGCACACCAAATATATGATATGATGATTTTCCATCTACCCTGGTTGCTGTATCTCCATAGTTCATGGCCACAATATTTTAGTAGTGTTACCTGGGCAGATGTCCAGAACTAATCAGTGTTGACAGAACATCAGAAGGTCCACAAGAAAACTAAATTTAGAAACCACCACAAATGCATATTGCTACAAATTCAGGCAGGCAGGAAGCAGTGTCTGCACACCAGAATTGTCATGATCTGCTGTTAACCCATGTCAGTGACAGCTGCTCATTGTCCCTACTCTCAGGTGACCAATAGCCATGGGACACAAATGATGGATTTTCTTCTTTTTGTTTGGTTTTTGATCTTCTAGGATTCAGTAGCCCTCCAGTTCTGAAACGCGGGGAAATGTAGCACTGTGGATACTACTTGTAACTTCTTACCTTGATTTAAAGCACTGTGAGGGTACTTTGATCAAATCTCTGGGGACAGCCCTGAAAACACAAGAGCAACCTAAATTAACCTATATGAGCAGTGTCTGAGCATGTCTACTGAGTTCTTCCTTGTGCTGAGGGGTTGGCAAGTTACTGGGTACCACAGAATGTCCTGAAAGTTTTACATATGTTTACAGAGGAAGTGGAGCATTTTAATTTTGGTGAACTTGCGCTTCTTTAAAGCTAAGAAGGAAGATATTGGTGATTCCTGCTCCAGGACAGGCCGCTCATCCAAAAAACCTTTCAGCCACATGAAAGGTGCCAAACCAATGTTCCTCAAAGATGGTGATGAGGTCAAAGATGTAACCAAAGATGATAACAATTGTTAAAAACAGAAGATCTGCAGACAAACACAAATATAGCTATCTCTGTAAAAATTGCATACACACACACATTTCCAATCATAGAATCTTTCACCACCTTTAAGGGTGCAAAATAATGTTNGATGTGGTCTGACCAGCGCCGAATACAGGGGAAGGATAACTTCCCTAGTCCGACCCACCACACTGTTCCTGATACAGGTTTCTCAGCCACAGCCTTCCTTCCCTTCTCTAGTGCAGAGCCCTGACTTGCCTCCACCTGGTGAGTGGAGGAAGCTTGAGGCTTCTGCTGCCTCAAGGTGGAGAGAAAGCTTCTGTTTGGTTTCTCTGACTACTCTGGATGGGGCTTCCTGACAAATAATTTCAGCATTTTGTCTTTCAAAAAGCTTACCTAAAGGCTGATTTTCTAAAAGCTGGACTATGGAAGGTTTGATATTTGGTAAATATGGTAAAATATTTCACTTAGACCTCTCTGGAATATTTGAAAGCACGTAGGCATTTGGGGAAAAAGCTTCTTTTTTGCTTAGATATGTCAGAACAGGTAAGAGAGTCGCATTCAATTACTAAACCAAGCACTTTGTTTAGAACCAGTGTTCCAGGTAAAGAAACCAGAACAAGGCTATGCTGTGCCTGGGGAAAAGAACTTTAGTTTTTTACTAAATGTATGTTTTACATGTACATATGTACTTCCTGTTAGCTACAATACGAGTGGAGCAGCCTTAGTACCTTCTGAACTAATTTGTTAGTTTTTATCAGTGCTTTGGGTAGTAGGAGCAAAGATATTTATAGTGGAAGTGACTTTTGACTATGTTCTTAATAACATTTGACTATGAGATTCGGAGTCAACTTATGAATTTCTACAATCTTACTTTGAAGATCAAAAAATAGTTTGTAAAGTTTGAAAAGTATAATGGAAGATAAAACCCTATATACATTCTTGAACTGCTAACAAGTTGAAAATTTCCCTTTTTTCCCCCTAATGTCTCATAAAACATGGACGTAGGAATGCTATCTGATATTAAAAACAATATTGACAATTTAAATGTTAATAACATCATTAGCATTGTAGGAAATCAGAATAAGTTGATCATAATGGAGTCTCTTACTAGAATCCTAATTAGTCTTTGCTGTCTGTAGCAGAAACAAACAAACCCATACTGACTCCAGAAAAGCCTTTTCTTCTCCCAAGACAATGTTATAATGAACAATTATACATTGACCTGTATGACAACAAAACTTTCAGTCTCTTCACAAAAAGAAGCTTTTAGACAAGATATTGACTGAGGCATATGCCAAATAAAGGTGTAATGTAATAAAGGGATTTGAGCAATTTAACTCTGTCAGAAAAACAGCAGTGTTCTTTATTTAAAAACAAAGAAAGCCCACATCAGAGATTTGGACTAGAATTTGATGACCAAACTTCCTTGAATTACTTTTTTGCTGTTCTTCCCCTGCATGGACCATTTCTCGGTCGCAGTAATTGTAGTGGTAAACACTTCATAAATGTATGACATAAGAGGACACAATACAAAGCATAGGGCTATTATCTAAGGCCTAAATGCAATGTCTGAAGTATTTGAGTGATGAGTTCAGAACATTTACCTTTGAAGACTGGCCTTACAGGAGGAGATCTAAAGCACAAGGAGGATGAGAAGTGGTAATAGCCCAAAATTAATAAAACCCTTTTATTTTAGCTCTGTCAGTTTTTTAAGTAAATAATCTGTGTGCTTTTTTCCTGAGTTCAAAGTCTTCATAGGCTTTTGTAACAGTCAAGCTAACTAACATTCTTTCCCTTAATTTAAGGAAAGAGCCAATAAAGGAAATAATAAAATGAGACGGCAAAATCTTGGGCTTTCATCTTTTTCGTGTGCTTGGCATCCCTAGGATTCAGTGCAATTTTCATTCAAACTAGTGGTAAAAATACCATTTGAAGAGGAATTTTAATATCTACATATGAAAGTGCTTCCCTTGAGCAGCAGTGCTGCTTCTAAGAACCTATTCAGTCACAGATTTGAGCAGCAAACAAACTTTAGTAGCATATGCAGAAACATCATAAAATATCCTTAATGTGCCACAGCTACTCAGCATTTTGTCCATAACCTGCAGAAATGGATGTCTGGATATACTAACCTTGTGAAACTCTCTGTGACAGCACCGGCTGGTGCCTTCCAATAATGCGATTTATGCTATTTTGAGGGAAAGGAAAGAAATATCCTGACACCTTTTAAAGTGAAGTCTGGATATAGACAAAGGGGATTTCCTGGATCATCTAGTCCAAATCTTGCTATTGCATGCAAAAAAAAAAAAGTTTAATAATGCCTTCACATCATTTTAGCACATCTTCTTTAATTCCAATAAGTAGTAAGAAAATTTAACAGTTCTATTAATTAAAAGGCTTCATCCATTTTTTCTGTGTGTTCACTTATATATGATCAACATGCAGTCTTTTTATAAGTGCCAAATCCTAAATTGCTATTTTCTGTCCACTGCATTTAGCCTTCCTGATATACCAACAGAGCTATCATATCCCCTTCAGCCTTCCCCTCATTGCCAGTTTAAGAAGGATGTTGAGCTGCTCGAAAGGGTCCAGAGAAGAGTGACAAGGATGGTAAAGGGACTGGAGGACAAGCCCTATGGGGAGCGGCTACGGGGACTGGGGTTATTCAGTCTGGAGAAGAGGAGGTTCAGGGGTGACCTGATTGCTGTTTACAACTACCTGCGGGGTGGTTGCCGCCAGGTGGGTGTGGACTTCTTCTTTCAGGTCGATGACACCAGAACTAGGGGGCACGGCCTCAAGCTACGCCAGGGGAGGTTTAAACTCAATGTTAGCAAGCGATTTTTCACAGAGAGAGTGATTGCACATTGGAATGGCCTGCCCAGGGAGGTGGTGGAGTCACCATCCCTGGAGGTGTTTAAGAGAAGACTAGATGAGGAGCTTAGTGACATGGTCTAGCTGGGGGGTGTAGGGTCTTTCTGGCTTGAAGTAGCCTGTTAGACTGTGAGGGAACTAGGTTTGTGTTTACCGCTCTGGGATGTGGATTCGGTCTCTGTACGGGTGTTAGATGGTGAGTTGGACTAGATGATCCTTGTGGGTCCCTTCCAACTCATAGTATTCTGTGATTCTGTGAATCTAACTAGCACTTAAGATGAGTCTCTTCATTCAAGATCACAAGAACTTCCAGCATGAGGCACAGATCATCTCTAAGCACACATTTTTCTGCAGCAGATTCCACTCATTACACAGTCTTGGCTAATACATTTCCGATTTGTCTCTTTTTTGGAAAGAATCTCTTTTCACAGAATACCATGAGTTGGAAGGGACCCACAAGGATCATCTAGTTCAACTCACCATCTAACGCCTGTACCATCTAACGCCCGTGCAGAGATCGAACGCACACCCCAGAGTGGTGAACATAAACCTAGTTCCATCACAGGTGCACAGGCCACTCCGAGCCAGGAGGGACCCACAGGACCATCCGGCCCAACACCCCCCAGCTAGACCATGTCTCTAAGCTCCTCATCCAGTCTTCTCTTAAACACCTCCAGGGATGGCGACTCCACCACCGCCCCGGGCAGTCCATTCCAATGAGCGATCACTCTCTCTGTGAAAAACCTCTTCCTAACATTCAGTCTAAACCTCCCCTGGCGTAGCTTAAGGCCACGTTGATTTGAAGATTTAGAAATTATAAATTTAGTGTATAGAATAGAGATTTAGGAATTTTATTGGAGTAGTGGAAATTTAGTAAATTTTTAGGGAATTTTAGAAAGATTGGTTAACTTTAGAATCCTTCAGAGGGCCTGAGAACTAAGGCTGAATATTAAAGGTGAAAAGACCAGTTCTGTGCCCTCTGAAGGTAAACAAAATTGAAAGTTAGCCAAAACAAAGAGAAAGTAATTAACAGCATGGGAGCCAATTGGTTGAGGGATCCATAGCAAGTGACATAATGCTGTAAAAATGAATATTCATTAGTCAATTTGCATATGGATGAGGCAAGGGGTTAAAAAGGGGTGACAACTTGGGAGCGGTGTCTTTTGGCACCTGGCAGTGGCAGAGGGCACTGCTGGCCCTTTCCCTTGGCTTTTAGGCCAAAAATAAACTTTTCTGTAGCATGCAAACAATTGCCTTGAGTCCTGACTGATTTTCTTCAAATCAATGTCCTCTCGTTCTGGTGTCGTCAGCCTGAAAGAAGAGGTCCACACCCATCTGGCGGCAACCTCCCTGCAGGTAGCTGTAAACAGCAATGAGGTCACCTCTGAGCCTCCTCTTCTCCAGGCTGAACAACCCCAGTTCCCATAGTCGCCCCCCATAGGGCATGTCCTCCAGCCCTTTCACCATCCTTGTGGACCCTCTCAAGCAGCTCAACATCCTTCTTAAACTAGGGAGGCCAGAACTGCACACAGTACTCAAGATGTGGTCTGACCAGCACCGAGTACAGGGGAAGGACAACCTCCCTAGTCCGACTGGCCACACTGTTCCTGATACAGGCCAGGATGCCATTGGCCTTCTTAGCCACCTGGGCACACTGCTGGCTCATATTGAGTTTCTTGTCAATCATTAGACCTAAGTCCCTCTCCACTTCACTACTCTCAAGCCACTCCTCCCCCAGCCGATACCGGTGCATGGGGTTGTTACGTCCGAAGTGTAGAACCCGGCACTTAATCTCGTTAAACCTCATATTATTGGAGTCTGCCCATTTTTCTTTTACAGGTTACAGCTTGTTTTAAGTTCTTCACAGTATTTCCTCTAAAAGATGATTAAAACTCTAGAAACTGACACCATTTTGGAACTGGAATTCTTCCTTGTTAAAATATTCTGACTCAGCAGGGCTGCACTTCCCTCTGTGTATCTCTCAGCACCAAAGTAACCAGCACAGATGCAGAAATACAAATTTGAGCAATATTCCAGACTAAAGCTAAATGCTGTCGCCAGTTGCTCAGGCTGTTCAAGGAAGGTGCTCACCACAGTAGCTCCCTCATTTCCCTCCATGCTGGAGACTGTGGAAAATGTTAAGCTTAATAGCAGTAGCTTATTAGGTTCTGGTCAACGTTTGATATTTTTGGTTACATAAGTAGGAAAGGAGCAGTTAGTAAGGGGAGTACCTGTAATCAAGTTATAGATGTCCTGCAGGAGAAACCCCCTGTCTGGAATGGAGCTGGCCCAATACTGACACCTTGGCTACCCTGCAGAGCTGGGGCTGGGTTTTGTCTGTTCAGTTTTTCTCTGAGATATTTGAATATCTTCCTGTATAGGAGAGCAAGAAAAGTAAAGTAGTAATGGGAGAAAACTTTTTATATTTCTACATTGTAAAGAAAAAGCCAATATTTTGTCTAACGGCTGAATAAGCCTCTACATGAGATTAATGGAATGTGTGGAAAATGCAGAAAATTTAAGGGAACTGAATGAGCTGTTATGGAAGAGAAAGGAATAGCAGAAAGATGACGTTTCTTTAAAATGCTGTATATTTTTAGGAAGCTATAATAGAAAAAGGAACTGGCAGAAGGGTGTTCATCAGCAGCAATCTCCTGCATTCTTGTACTTTACAAAAAAAAAATCTCTAATGAAGGCAGACACTAAGAAAATATGATGAGATATGGCAGTTCTTGCCTCTGGGACACAGGGAGCACCATCTCATCATGAAACCTTAATAGACATCAAAGAGGGTAAGTCTTCTTTGAATTCTTCTCATAATTTTAAAATGGAAATATCACTTTCCCTATCAATTATATTGAACATTTCATATTGCTCCAGTGAGGAGTTTATTTTGGCTCCAACACAGGTTTGAGGGGGTTTTTTCTATAACTTTACTCTGAAGCTTTCTCTGGAGTGTCCAAACATTATCAAGAATATTTCAGATTTACCTGATAAATGAAGCCAGAACTACAGTGGCAACTATAGTAATTCAAACAATGTTACAGAAGAACGAAGCAGTATCCCAATCCAAGGCAGGAATGTGGAATAAAGTGACAGGTAATTTAACTGTCAGCATACGAATAGGAAGATGGATGGAGTATTAACAGTGTCAGTTAGGATAAGAAAAGATGTATTGCTCAATTAACTCTCTAAATGAACTAACACATCATGTTTTTTAACTCAGAACACAGTATTGGCAGCAAACAGGCGAGGGGATTGTATTGGGTTATCCTTTTGTGGTCTCCCAGTGTTAACATCTGTTCTTCTCCAGCCTCAAAACAGAATCAATTGCAGTCTCATAGCTAGGGAAGGCAAAGGAGCTCCTCTTCCTGAGCACCTGCACAGAAATCATATTTCAGTCAACCTTCCTGCAGTCCATCACCATCAGGAAACCTTCAAGCTGCACGGGAGTCAATTAGTGGGGTCAACAGCCATTAGTCTTAAAGGGAGCCTATGCACCTAATTTAGGCTTTTTCAGTATCCTGCAATGCCATCTTCAGTATTCTTCTGCATTAAGACTCCTAACTTCCAGGTAAATTCCTATTTGTTCAGAATGTAGGCAGCCTAGTTTTCTAAAGCCAACTTTTAAAACTTTCGCCATTTTACCTCTTGGCAACGACTGTCCCAAGAGGCCAAGACAGAGGTCCACAAAACACCACAGGATTCCATAAACAAAGAGGCTTGTTAACCTGGCAGAGATTCCTCACATTTAACTGAAGCAATTTCCAGCCATTCCCTTTGGGGTAATTTGAATTTTTGGGTACAGCCACGCAATCTAGCACAATCTAAGCATACAAAGAACCAAAACCTTCTTTAAGAAACCTTTTTTTAAACAAAAAAGGGTATAAAGTAATGAATTTTACCTTGTGAAAGGGCAATCTACAAAGTATTGTGGCCCACACTAGAGGTATTCTTGTAGTGAATTCCAATGTGTCATTTGCTCATTAACAGATGTTGCCTAAATTCACCTTCTGAATTCCTACAAATTAAGAATATGGAGCTGGTGTTCCCTAGATGCCATTTCTCTTCTACTTATCAGGCGTATTTCACATACTCAAGTTTGAATTTGATGGTCTCGTAATTTTATGCAAGGTATAATTCATCTGGAATTACTGGCACTTCAGAAACATGGAAAATAGGGAGGAGAATTTGTAATATGTTATTAAAATAACATAAACATACAATTAAAAATTCAGAAATGCACCCTGCACCCCAATGCTACAGACACTTAAAAATTATTTTCAGAAGCATATAAAAGTAGAGACAGTACTTTTCACTGTCGTTCTGGCAAGGAGATTTGTGATCATGCCAGATGAGTGCCTCATAAGCTTCTATGAATTTAGGTTTTTTTGAAGGAGAGAATGTAGGGTAGGGTAAGGTGGTGGTAAATGTCTGGCTGGCCTGAGGAGAAACATATTTAAAGCTGTTTGTCTGTTCACTGAAAGTATGGTGTTCTTGTGCCAGGAGCAGAAGAGACCTAGGGAAGGGGAACCTCAAATACTCCTGTGAACAGAAACAAATAACATGGGAAGAACCACCAACTATTACACCACACTGAGTGATTTAAAGTCAAAGTATTTATCTAGTTAATTATAGTTTAGCTTCTAGCAACAAAAGTAATCAAGTATTCTCTTTGTTTTATTCAGGAGTATTTTCAAGGTGAGAAGTGACCACTTTATTATAAATCAATTGTGAAGAATTTCACATTTTACACTTAAAGCATGCTTTCCAGTGAGGTTTGTCTGTTTGATTTGAATATAAGAGCAGATTGTCTTTCACTTCCCAGGACAGTCTCAGTTCTGAATTCTCTCCAGTGGACAAGCACTATTTAATCAGCTACTTTTGCTCTGAGCTACTTTTGCTCTGACCTACATTATCTAGTTTAAACTTTGGCTCCTGTTATGCCTTTATTCCCTAGCTTAAAGAGCTTTTTAATTCCTGTTGTTATATCCCTGTGATGGTACTTTACACAATGTGATCACATCACCTCTTTTCTTGAAAAGCTGAATAGATTGGGCATCTGAAATCTCTCCCTGGACAGCTTCCAATATTTGTCTCACTGATGCTTCATGCAGAGAGAAAATCACTTCCCTATTCCTACTTGTTATTCCCTGAAACACCCAAGGATAGCTATGTTCTTTAGGCTCCTTTCCCCTAGGATCCTTCCTACTCTGCCCCCCAAACTCTTCCGAGTTGTACTGCTCTAGAGCAGCTGGCAGTTTCAGTCACCTGGAGGCGTGTTTTTGCACTTATCTCTATTAGTGAGTCCGACTAGGGAAGTTATCCTTCCCCTGTACTCAGAATATTATTATGAGCTGGAAGGGACCCACAAGGATCATCTAGTCCAACTCACCATCTAACACCCGTGCAGAGACTGAAAGCATATTAACACACGTTCTGTTTTGACTAAACTCATCTCATCTGGTTCTTAATAGGTTACACGTGTAATGAGAATGTCATGTATCATTTTCAAAAACCCGTTATAGACACAGTTGTGTAACTTTACCAACCACAGTGATAATTTCCTCACAAAAACATGAATCATATTTGCTTGGCAGGCCACTTCCCATGAAAACAAACGTTACCTATGCATTGGATTTTTTTCTCTCTTGTTTTTCTTGGTGTTGGTTAATGTTAGGCTAGTCAATCTGTAATAACCTTGTCACCATAATTAACTGTTCTGGATCTTATGAGGAAACTGCACAGTAATTTTTCAAAATTTTCCTGTTATGCCAATATTTACTTGAAGTACAGTGAGCCCTCACATTTTCGTGGTCCGCTATTTGCGAGCTTCAGTATTTGCGGGTGATTTTTCCGCGAGCTGTGCAACCTCAGCGCATGCTCAGAACGTACCAGGACCCCAGTTGGCTCAGCCCCCAGTCTCGCTGCTCGCGCAGCAAGCACAGCTGGCCCCGCCCCACCCCCCCTCCCCACCGCTCGCAGGGTGAGCACATCGGGTCCCCTCTACTCACAAATATGTAAATTGGTCTTAGCCGGGAGCCAGCACGGCGCACCCAGGATGCGTTTATTGTAAATGTGTGTTTTTGCACGGCTGGAATTGTCCTCCGCCAGGCTACAAGATGAAGTGGTGGGCTGCCATTGTGTGTGTGCCACTGTGAGCCAGGGGCTGCGCCCAGTGCTCAGCCGGCTCTCGCCGCTGGCTCCGTGGCTCCTGGCTTGGCCTGCGCCGTGCCATGCCGCCCCGTGCCGTGCCACCCCGTGCCCCGTGCCCGCCTCAGCATAACACAGCCAGACAACTGAAACAAGCTCCGCTCTCAGGACCGTCCTCCAGACCTTATATGGGGAGGGGGCGTGGCTACGGGCATGGCATACTCGACTACGTAGTGGGTTTGCTATCTTTGCGGATTTCACAACTCGCGGGAGGCAAACCAGACCCAACAGCCCGCGAGTAACAGGGATTCACTGTAGTATCGGAGAGGTGGTTATTCTCTCAGCACTCCTGCCCATTCTTCTTGGATTCATGTGTGTCTTTTTCTGGGTGTGCTGGTTTTTATATGTTCTTAGGAGGTGCTTCTTAACATTTCTTTTATGAGTCAATAATCTGGCAAAGACGTTCTCACTTTTTTTCCAAATAAAATCCTGAAATATTTATTAATTATACCTTTTTTATTCTTCTAACAATACTCCTTAAGTTTACAATTACACAAATGCTGTACAGCCCATAGCCCTTGCAGGCATGGATTTCTCCTTTTGCTTCCCTGATGAAATATCAATACTTTCCTATTAATGTTGATTGCCATCTACTTTTGCCTTTCAATGTTACCTCTACACGGTAATTTTTTCTTCTCAGTTACTGGCTTTGCTTTTCCAAGAATGGGCTTTCAAGGAAAGTTTTCCTCTCAGTTGATGGCAGAAATTTTGGTAAACCACTATATTTCTCTATAATTTTTTCTATTTTATTTACCTATTCCCATGTACATTTTTCTCCCAAATGCACTTTTTTCCGGCTTTAAGGAAATAACTTTTTCAAAGCAGTGTGTGTGTGTCAAATATAGTTAATTTTATCAATATTAATAATATGAGTATATATGTAATAATAATTATGGTTAACATTATTTATCAGGTTGTCACCTGTTTGCTTGGATCAATGGCAGTATGAACATAAACAAGAAACAGGCAAGTATTGACACTAGTGAGGTACTCAGGCAGCTCATCTGAATGAAAGTGAATGGCATTTCTAGCAGCAGATTTTAATGACAAAGGGGCTAAAACAGGCACCACCTCTTAATCTTGTAGACATCCCTCTGTTACTGAGCACAGTGACGGAAAATTGGAATTTTTGCCACTCATAGGCACTAGTATAGACAGGCACAGAGTCAACTGTGTTTTGATCCTTTTGAAAGGCGTCAGGGTCCGGGCCAAAATACTTTTGGGGTGTTTCCTATACTAAAAAGGCCCAGGTTTGGGCTTTCACCAAGGCAAAATTAAACACACTGTGCCCGCAGAGTTCGGCTGTTTCCAGAGGGCGGCTCCATCCTTCTCTGAGGCTTTGCCGTCGAGGTTCACCGTGTTCCTGTCCGTTACGCCTGATTTTGGGAAACGTGCCTGCCCTTACCATTCCGAGATGTACAGCCACAGATTGTGTTTGGTGTGTTTTAGATCCTCTGCACAAGCGGCCACCCCTCTGAGCTCTGGGCCATCCTTAGGCTCCTACCGCAGTCAGGGAAAGAGACCGGAGCAAACCCGGGGTGGAACCCGCGGCTCGGAGGTGACACCGACCGGCCCCACCACCCCCGCGCTGCCGCTCCGCCGCCGGCAGGTGGCGCCGCCGCGCC
>WEKX01003741.1:998-15138 GCA_013390025.1 Pitta sordida | reverse complement strand
AATGAAGATGGCAATGTCTGTGATCCAAGCGTGCCGCAGCCTGGCGCTCTCAACATGGCTGCTGTCCTTTTGTTTCGTGCATCTGCTGTGCCTGGACTTCACCGTGGCCGAGAAGGAGGAGTGGTACACGGCCTTCGTCAATATCACCTACGCCGACCCGGCGGCCGGCAGTGCCGAGCTCCGCAGCGAGAAGAGCGAGTGCGGGCGGTACGGCGAGCAATCGCCCAAGCAGGACGCCCGCGGGCAGGTGGCCCTGTCCGCCTCGCCCACCGACCGCTACGCCTGCGACCCCGGCACCCGCTTCAACGCCCCGGCGCCGGGCAAGAGCTGGGTGGCCCTGATCCCGCGGGGAAACTGCACCTACAAGGACAAGATCCGCCACGCCGCCGCCCAGAACGCCTCCGCCGTCGTCATCTACAACGTGGGCTCCAGCAACGCCAACGAGACCATCACCATGCCCCACGCAGGTGAGCCCTGCCGCCCCCGCGTCTGTGCCGAGTGGGCAGAGGGATGGACGCCGTTTTCCAGAGCGCTCTGACGTCCCGCATCCCCAGGATGGGAGCTGCGGTGGGGAATGTGTCCTCGCACATCGTGACGCGGAGCAGGGTGGGCTGTGGGCCTCATCGGGAGCGGGGGCATGGAGCCCCCTCTCCGTGCTGCAGTGGCAGAGGATGGGTGTGCTGCTAGCACTTCCACAGCAATGCACGCCGGTGCTCCAGGGGGGAAAAGTTTGGGAGATACGAAGTTTGGGTCTGGTCGGAGGAATGCACGGGACGCTGAGCCCACTGTGGGGCACCGGTGTTTTGTTGTGTCCCGAGGGTCCTCTGGCAGGTGCTGTGTGGGATCGAGTGTGATCGAGACCTTGGGAAGAGGAGAAGCGGAGTGTGGTGGTGCAGGTTTATCGGGAAATTCAATAAAGCGGGGAACGCGGCGTGCACTGTCTTGGCTGCAACAGTGTAAAAGCTGTGAGATCGGGTAGGAATGTCGACTATCTGATTTGATGAGAACATGAGATACTTTGTCCAGGACTGGAATGGAGGGAGTGTTCCACTCTTCCAGGTGAGCAGTCAGATGGAGTTTGTGCTTGCAGTGTCAGCACATGGGTGCTCAGCTCCCAACATGTGCTTGTCAGCTAGAACCACGACAAAATCCAGTCCTTGGAACCAGCCTAAACCTTGGCTTATGTCCACAAGAAAACCCCGCTGATTTTGTAACAATGTTTGATCTGAAATAATGTTGTTTTAGAAATAGCTCACCAGATTTATATTTAGAGATGGTGTTTTCTGCCAAGGATCACTGGTCTGTTATACCAGCTGCCTGTGCATGGAGACAAAATGCCACCTATTGTGAAATCTCAGTTTGGTTTCCATCCAGTCACTAATCATGCCCAGCTGTTTCATGCCAATTGAGTCTGAGAAGAGTTAGGAGTAAATTGAAACACAGAAATGCTGCAAAACAGGATGTTATTCTAATGACATTTAAAATTTCTACAGTAAACTAGCTAGCATGGATGTGCTGAGAAGCATTTGTTGCCTAACTATAAGGCTAATGCAAAAGTAGCACTTTTAGAACCTTTTGTGTAAAGACTGTAGTCTTTCAGAGATTAACCATTTATATTGGGCAAACTCAAGTTTCTTTGGTAGGATTGGTGGAGTATGGGGGGTTTTTGTGGTTTTCTTTGAGTTTGTGAGACAAGCAACTCGTAAGCTTTTGAGTTTTTTGAAAATGTGCTTTATAACCTGCTTTATAACCTGCACATGCTTTAATAGCTGTTCAGATTATACTTCTTGCTACTTTAAGTATCACAGATTATATACTAAGAAGTATAAAGTAGTTGGAGCTTGGCATAGTTGCACGTACTCGAAGTAAAGCTCAGGCTCTTTTAAAATTTAGGATGCAGCATCGCTTGTTCTTCTCTAGTGGGTTTCTCTAAAACTGCCAACATGTTGGATCAATTAATGGCTTGCCTGTTTTTAAAGTATGCACTAAGCTGTTTTCCCCACACAAATGGTGTTTTATTAAGAAACAGTGGGAGTGAAAAATGTGTCTAACCTTTTAAAATGTTAGAGCTTTGGTTTGTTTTAAAGTCTGAGATGAAGTAAGCAGGGAAACTCTTACTGAAAGTGGCCTCAGATTTAAAAAATCCGGACACTGTATCAATTATCTTCCAAGAAGTTTCTTTTATGCCATATGACTCCGTAGGGTTTGTTCTGGGAATCCTGAATCCTGAATTCCTACCCAGCAGTAGGATTGTACAGTACCAGAGACTGAAATGAAAGGAAACTTGCAGAAAACAATTTAGACTTGTGGAATCTCACTGGACTTCAGTGAGACTGAAGGGCTTCACTGACTGGTTGGATGATGTTGTCTTCATTTTAAAGATGCTTTTCAGTGGAGTAATGATTGTTGGGCTTACCTTAGAGAAAACCTGCTCTCTATGCACAGCCAAAACTGAGTGCTGAAACAGGAGGAAAAATAATTATTCTTAAATATTTGGGAAAGTAGCAGGGATTCATAGCTGGATTTATCTTTACTCTCCCTCTGGTACCACTGTACACTGGGACAAAGCGAATGTACATGTTGTGTAAAACTGTGGCTGCGAGTTTCTGGCTTGCAGCCTTTGACGTCTGCTTGTTCCCAGACTGAATGATAGCACAAGATTCAAGGGAAGAATGAATCAGGTTCTTGATTTCTGAGTTCAGCAGCATCTGCAGTGCTCTGCCCATGCCAAATCCCAGAGTGGGAAGAAGAAAATTCCATCCTGGAAAATACTTGGAGGGTGAGAGTGGAGGGTGAAATATGACCTAAAAAGCAATTTAAAAGTCAAAAGAAATATGATGTTACTCTTTTCTTTCTCCCTGAGGTTTCATAGAAGCTTAAACAAACTGTTCCTATACAGAAAAGTATATCCTGTTGCATAACAATGTGGCTCCTGCCCTCACTAAAAAATTGTTACTTCTAAGAGTAGTGTTTTATATACATTCTTCTCTTCTGTATGCTTTGGCTTCTTTCTCCTACTGTAATTTTATCTCTTTTTGCTGCTTTTTATGCTCCTCTCACCCTCACTCTTGCTTCTTCATCTCTACCCCTGTGCTTCATTCCCCCTCTTGACCATGTTATTATGCCACTTCGTAGTGCTTTGCCCTTGCCACTTTCTTCCCAAGGCTCTCTTTCTCCTGCCAAAGATCTTACCTCACGGCTCTATGTTTAATTATATTTCCTGTTTTCTGCTACAGTGTGTGCCAGTGACCTTTTGCTCATGTGGTGCCTCCTTGATTTTAAAATCTACAGGCAAATGTAGCAAGATACTGTGGTTAAAGCTGAGAGAGCTTCGTAGACCTACTTCCCATTACCCCCTAATCAAAACCTGGGTAGTATTATATCAAAGCTTGTTATGGAAATCTTAAAATATGACTCCCCAGGATTTATTTATAGAGCACCAGACAGAACAAAGTGTGCAATTTGAACCAGTTCAGTCACTGCGTGGGAAGCTTTTGCTTTCGGGGAGCTGGTACTGAGGTTACTGCTCGCACATCCGGAAGAGTGAGGTAGAGTTGTGGCCCCTGCATTCCCAGGGAATGTGGAGCTCTGAGGTTCTCCTGATAGGATGCACTTGGCTTGTACCTCGTCTGCTACAGCCTTTGCAAACTGGCATCTCTATTTTTATTGGCTTGAAGCATAGCTTAGGAGCTGTGAGTATGACTTTGTTTGCTTTTTGACTAAGTAGGTTTTAACTAGAAAAGGTACAAAAGCATCTAGAATTTCTATTTTGGGTTCTTTGCACTTCTTCTAAATCAACTTTCCTGGTAGAAAAATAT
This sequence comes from Pitta sordida, assembly GCA_013390025.1. NCBI lineage: Eukaryota > Metazoa > Chordata > Aves > Passeriformes > Pittidae > Pitta > Pitta sordida. The sequence goes on along the minus strand of WEKX01003741.1, from coordinate 11,320 downwards.
TCTAATAATATAGAAGATATTCTTTTTTTTCTGCAGAGAAATAATCCATGGTGTTGGCTAGGGTTTCTCATTGGAATTTTTTCTTTTTCAGAATGCTGCTATCCAGGTTTGAAAATACTCTAGCCACTGTGTCTACTCTAATAACTTAGAATTAATTTGAAGTAATCTTACTACCTGTTGTAGCACATGTCATAACATTTCCTCTGAGCTGTGAATAGGTACAAAAAGAGAGCCTTCTAGAAAGTTCTTCAACGTGAGAACTTTCTTCTTTTCTGCTCTTACTTGAGGGAACCTAAGTTGACCACTTCTAATTTGGCTATCTGTCAAGTGCTTGGGAGGAATGTTATCTGTGACTGTACACAACTGATATTTGAGTAAAAAACAAATCTGTATTATTCTGTGCAGTTTGTAACATGCAGTTTGAATTCTGAGGTGCATCACATTATCTCACTGAATGGATATGCTTATTAAATTTCATCCCAAGTATTTTGCACTGGAAACACATGTGAGTCAGGCAGTTTTGCATTCTCTGTATTCTACTGCCTTTCCAGTGCATGCCATCAAAATTTTTAAGTCATGTGCCACGCATATGACAATCCATTTGCAACAAAGGGTGGATGCCTTGTTGTTTGTAGTGGCTCATACACTCTGGCAGCAACTAACAGCTGTAGCTTTGAGACAGGAATCTCGTATGTGGTCTAAGATGACTCTGACTTCTTCCTCCTGGGCCCTCGAGTGCAGTATGTATGTGCCAGATTGCATGAGGAGGGTATGGCCATCCCACTCCAAAATCAGATGTGTCCCTCTACACATACTGTGAATGTGGTCAGCCTTGATCTGTGTGCATTCGCTTCAGTTACAGTTTCCTTCCATGTACTCAGGTTTTTGCTCCATGACCAATGATTAGTCTTGCTTTTCACATAGCTTAAGATGTGTTGGTAGTAGTACATCGACTTCAGGCTTCCCTGTAGATTTGTACTACTACGTTTGATATGCAAATTAAATACCAAAGTTGAGGATTTCTCTCATTACAGACTTAATTCAGTACTTCAGCTACATTTGTTTCTTTACTAAAACAATTGTTTTCCTAAACTTTTCTTGAATTCTAATGAGGGAAATGTGCTGACAGCATCCACACTGAATTTACATATGGATAAGTGTTAATTAATTGGGGGCTGGAGATTTCAGGCTTCCAGGGCCTACTATAATTGTTTGCTGTTTCAGACACCCAAGACTGGTTCATACCAGAAAATAACTCAGTCCAGGAGGGAGATGGAGATTAGTGCATCTCTGAGCCTTATCCATTGAGGCATAGCTGGGGGCTGGGGGGCAGGGCTAGACTGCTCTACTGCCCATGCGTTCGGCTGTGCCAGGTGGAGGGGGCACTTCGTGGTGTTAGGTGACATCTCACATCATCTTTCAGCCTCATGAACTGGGTGGTGTATCTCCTTCAGAGCCCACTGCAGGCAGTGGAAAGACAGTGAGTTCACTGAGCTTTGGATCAAGTTGTAAGATACAGCTTTCCCTACAAATTGGCGAAGTATTGATTCATTGAAGACTGCATTGACCCTCCAGGCTTACTCATTGCAAAAGCAGTTAGATTTCTGCACACTCTTTGGTTATCTGCAGCATTTGTGTACAGCAATATATACACATACAAGTGCTGTCTTCAGATCTCTGCTGTAGGAAGTGACACAGCAAGAAGAAGATCTTCCTCAGGAACAAAACTCTATCCTCATTGATACTAACTCCTGCCTGTTAATCTGGAGCGCCTCCTTTTGGGATATAGTCCTTAGGAGAATGGCTTGCTGTGGTTTGTTCTAGTCCCATTGGTATTGTATCTTTAAAATTGTGTATCTTAGCTTGGGTTATTAGAATATTGTGGCAATCTGTAGCTAGTGTGGTAATTGTTGTAGCTCACTAATTGATGCAGGTATACGTATTTCAGTGCTGCCTCCTTTCGTGGTATGTCACAGACCACAGAAACATTTTCAGCAGAAAGGGAGAGAAATTGGTTCAGTGTTGGCACTCTAGGAGTCCTCTTCCTGGTAAGAGAACAGGACTCTTTCTACTTTTTTCATGTAAGCAAACGCCTCAAAGAACCCCTTATTTTGCTGCACTTGTTTGATGGCGCTCATGGTGCATTGTCATGTGAGATGATTGAGTTTCAAGTGACGTCTGCTGAGACCACGAGCCAGGCTGATGAAGAGTTAGATCTTTATGAAGGGATAGCCCAACGACTTCTCCACTTCCCAATAATTTCTGCATAGCTAACCTGCACAGAAACAGCATTCATTTCAAGACAAGCCCCACTTCAGCTCTTTCAGCTGCATTCGAGTACTAGTCACTTAATGACTCCTTTGGTACAGAAGGGGGTGAACAATACAATCATTGACTCATAGAAATCAGATATGGCAAAGATTGAGTAGTCCATGTAATCTGTCACCTCAGGAATGCAGGACTGCTTCCTACAGTGTTGCCATCCACTACATCACAATGCTTTTTGCTAGCAAAGGAAAGAATTTTGGGGTTCTTAGAACCAAACACACTGTGCAAGGTGAATGATGCTGAGGCAAGAGATATAAAATGTAGGAGGATGTTAATTAGTAATGAGACATCTTGCAGTAGTATTTAATTCTCATTACTTCTACAAAGGCATAGCTGCTAAAGGATAAGGTTTAAACCCAACTGTATCCATTGTACCACACAGTTTCGGAGAGTTATGGCAACAGTAAGAAGGAAGTGACAGGATATTTAGTAACTGGTGTTGCCAAACAGTTGTTACTGTGCTGTGTCTTGATTCCATAGTGGAATGTGACCCAGGACTTCATTCATGACCATCTCTCTCCTCATTTCACTTCATAATGTTTTGGTTTCCCCGGGAAAGAAATCTAAATGGTTAGGCCACAGGTCAGGCACCACACTGTTTGATCAGGTCCTGAATGTGGATTAATAGGGGTCAAGGAGCCCTCAGGGTATCCTGCTTGTTCATGAGTGCTTTGAGGTGTAGTATCTCAGAATGTAATTCTGTTAAGAACTAAATTTTCTGTTACCTGGAGGAGAAAACCCAAACCACTTCTGTGAAAGCTCAGTGTTTAAAATTTACCGCATTAAATCTACCCACTTTCTATCTACTGTCGGATGCACTGGCCACATTACTGTAATTCTTCAGCCAGGATAGGTTGAAAATTATTGATTCAGGTGCTTACCACCCTCCTGGAAACAATGGTTTTTAGTCCAAAAACAGATGTGTGGAAACACCTCTTTTTAACCAGATCTAGTAGATGGAGAAAGATTGTAAATACTGGTTTGTTTATGAAACAACAATACCATGCAGCTGTGTTTTACAAGAGAGGCTGAACAAGGGTATTTTTTACTCTCTGAATCCTCTTCAATAAACTGTTTGAAATAAACCATAGAAAACTGAACTGAAGAGAGATGGAGATGATGAAAAGATTAAACTGTTTGTTTTATTACTATTCTACATTGAAATATGAAAAGCTAGAATATTTGATTCTTTGCTGCTTAAAGATATAATAGCTTTTTCAAGTAATTGTTAACTTCTTTTCTCTCTGAAGAATGTCTTATAAATAACATCAATAAAGTGAAGTGTCTGTTCATTTGCTTCTGACAGTATAATCATAGTGGCATTCAATTATACTGCAAGACCTAAGGGTCTGTCAGAGTTTTGATCTCAAATTTGATGTGTTCAACTGTGTTTATGTATGTAATAGTCCCTGCTGTAAATTGGAAAGGTAGCCCACTTATTTTCAGCTAGAGACAAAATTAGAAGGGAAAAATAGAGTTCATCTTTTTAGTTTTGAAATCACTGAAATGTAAATTACAGACAGGTAAATCCATAGAGTCTTGGCTTAAGTGTATATTGTATACTCCTTAAACACAGATAGAAGCATTACATCTGCATAGGAATGTAGTTCCTCCGGGGATAAATGGAGTAGGGTGGGTTGGCAAGTGCTGCACACTTAATGAAACATACCTTTTTAAAATTAATTTATATTCCATAGTGTCTTGAGCTTTTGTTATGAGAGAGGACCCCAGAACCAAGCAGTTCTCTTTGTATGTTTTTCTACCAAGACATATCCCTACTACTGTCATATTTGTCTATGAACCATCATCATTTGTCACTGAACACTGGCTTAATTATATAGGATTTTATTCTTCCTCATAATTTGTTCCATACATTTATATGCTCTTTGTTTTGCCTCTTACTGTTCAAGTGTCTTCTTACTAAACATCCCTTTTTTGCAAGTCATTGTAAGAATATCTCAGCAGATAATATGTATTTTAAAAGGAATTATACATCACATTAGTCTCTGGCTTCCAGCTTTATAAGTCACACATCAGTAAACTTTACTCTTCTATTTGTTGTTTGATCTTGCAGTCCTTATCAAAAATTTAATTTCTAGTATAATCCCTGTTATAGTGCATTGAATGTGCCTGACCTTACATAGCAGCATTAAGAATGAACTCGAGGGCCTGGAAGGTAAGTTTCGTCTTTAGTTAATACATGTGTCTAATCTTAATATTGCTGCAAAATGTGTCAGCATTAGTCGAGTATGTGTTGTGGGTTGCCTGGGTTCAGACCCAGTACAATAAGCTGTAGGGGTTTATTGTTTTGGTTAATTTGATTTGGGGAGAACTTGAGAAGCTTTTTCACCTAATTGTTACTGCCGTACTAGCAGAGCATTTCCAGTTCCTCAGGATCAAAGCTCTGAGTGTCTTACAAGTTTCACAGTAAAAGACTTCTTGGGGTTTCCAATTATGCTTGAGTTCTCTATCAGTATCTGATAAAGATCTCTCTGGTTTTACATGCTGTAATGCTAGCTAAAACATTGATATTCCTTTTCGTTTTCCATTTCAGTATTTTCTGTTAGAAGACAGAAATATAGTAATTCTGGTTTTCCTTTGCCCTTTCCAAAATCTTCCTGTTAGAGAATCTGAAACCTTTGATTGTATTTCTAGGGCATTTCTGTGTTTGTAATAAAAAATGGACAAATCTTCAAAGATTTGAGCAGTCTGATGCTGCAGTCACATTCATGATTGCTTATAGTTGCAAAGAATATGCTTTCCCCTCTTGTGCCTTTTTAAGCTTTTATTATATGCGCTCACTGTCTCCTAGTTTTACCTGCAAGTATCATGTTCCTTCACAGAGGCAACTTTCTCAAGATTGTGTAATCTCTGTGCCTGGTCTCTTGTTGCTCTTCATGTGTCCCTGTCTTTGAAGTACCAGCTGGTTGTTCATCAAATTCGTACCTTTACTAAATACTCTATCAAGACTTATGCTGAAAAGGAGGAGCTGTCTGATTAAAATACATTATGTCTTGTTATAATGCTGCTTTTGATGTGTTTTTCCTTTTAATCTTCTATCCTCTTTATTTTCTCCTTAATTTCTTATCTATATTTTTCTTAATTATCCATGCTCCCAATAAATCTTTCCCTTGGACTTCTCACCCTTTTTTTCTTGCCTTCTTCGCTTTATGTGCTCTGCACCTATTTTTCATCTCTTTTGTGTTTTGTTTTGGGTTTTTTTACTTTTCTGCCCACTCCTTACCAGGCTGACAGAAGTAGGCAAAGGCTATTTGCTTTTTATACAAGGTTGACTGTAAGGGGAAGCAGAGAAGGATTAGGCTCTTTTGCTTGCTTTTCCTTTGCAGGTGACTGGGTTTAAAGAGCATCTGCTGTCTGCTGCTCAGGGTGGGCTTGGAGGAGGGGGACACCAGCAATCAGGCACAGCACATGTGCTATGCATGGAAGGGCATTTGTGCTGAACTCTCCTAAGTCTTTTTCATGAATTCTTAAAAGACTAAATTATTGTCTCTTCTATGAGAAGGGACAGATTCTCCTCTTTCATGCCTTTGTGGAAGAAAAGTAACTCCCCTCACCAAGTGATAGGAAAACTGATGAGAATTTTTTTCATAAAAACTGTTTTACTTAGGTAGTGAAATGGATTTAAAAAAACAAAAAAACCAAACCTGTTTTGGAAAGGTTTTGCCCTCCAGAAGAGATCTTACAGGTCTGAGTTTGAATAAAGATTTTACTTTAGTAAATATTTAATATCTCAGAATTTCAGGTTCAGAAACAATTTGGTTTCCCTTTTTTTTGATCATGATATATTGAATTTTAATCAGTTTCTGTCAGCTTAAGACACTAGTTCCCCTGCAGAGCACAGACCTGACTTCTTCCTAGTTCACATTACACTTCTCCAGGAGTCAGTGCGTGCATTTGATCACAAGTATTATTTAAAGAAGCTTTCTGTCTTCCCACAGTGCAGTCCCTTAGCTGTAAGATTTTTGGCCCTTGCTGTGTGTCCTTACTAGCAGGCTTGGCACGACCTCAGCACTGTGTCTGGATACACACAGGAATGATATTTGGTATGAGATAAAGATTGCCCTCTTAGACAAACGCATAACAAGGATCAGTAGTTGCCAAGTTAAGAAATAAATTCAGGCTTGCCGTAAGATGCAGTTTCTTAAATGGTTATCCTTACCTTAATGTTATTTGAATGCGATTGGATAGCTCTCTAAATGTCAGATACTGGAAAAGTTACCCCATTCTCTGGGAAAATTGTGGTAGTATGTGTACAAGGAAAGTCAGAGAATGTGATCATGGTAGTTCTTTATGGTTTTAGGATACTACCACTCAGCTTTTTGCCGCACTTGAACACTCAAAACAGCTCTGGCAGAAGCTCTGCTTCATGGGAGAGGGCCTGAAGCATTAGCCTTTCAAGGCAGGGCCGCTCCAAAGACCTTACCTGGGATACAGTGGTGAACCAATGTCAGCTCGATATTTCTTTGTGATTGTTGCTCATAGGAAACTTCAAGAAAAACCAATCTGAGCCACTTTTTGGGGTTTTGTGTCTGAACATGGCTAAGAAATACAGAGCTGCCTGTAAGCCTCCACAAAACAACTGTTTGCTGGAGCATCTGTCTGGAATCATGAGAGAAGTTGAAAGCCTTTCTCTTCCAAAACTTTTATTTAAACATTGAATGCCAGCACAAGGTAATACTCTGAATGCAACCTAGTGCAGCAAGACTGTCATGGGTGGATGGAATGGTTCAAAAGGTAGAAGGACCATCATTCACTTTGCCAGAGAAACAGCTAAAATAGCCATTAGATGAAAGTCACATGAATGAACCTGGATCTTGGAGAAGTGAATTCATGTTGGTGCAAAAATAATAGCTGTCATAGTAGCTTGTGAGCCCTGTGGCATCATCAGTGGGAAGAGTTTCTTCCTCTCAGAGACTCTGAAACTTCTTTGACTAATCCATTTATCTTAATCCTCATTTCAGTTCTGTGCTGACTAACTTCTCACTGATACCCCCTGTCACCATCTTTGACATTTTCTTGATTGCTCCCTCACTGCTGTTTGTCCCAGTCCTTCCTGGAACCCTTTACATGTGTTGGGGATGTTCCCTGAGACTGTGAGGTTCTTAGTCAGCTCGTGCTCCTGTTTGAGCTTGTATGTCTTACAGTTTCCTTTAGCAGTTTTGTGTGTTGCTTGATGTTTGAGGAGGGGGCATTGTATTGCTCACAGATCTGCCCAACTGGATCCACAGGTGAATTAGACAGAGAAAGCTACCAAACAGCTTGACTGTATGTGAAAGTGATAAGCTCTATCTAAGGCAATTGGCATTCTCTAGTGCATATTGATTCTTCAGAACTCACCAGTCATCTTCAGTCCCCTGACCTAACCCCTGCTTAAGAAACAACATAGGAAAATTTCCATTTTCTATGTTTTGGTTTGTGGGTTTTTTGCTATTTGTTTCGTTTCATCTACAGATAGTCTCTTTTCTTGATTGAAGGCCCAGACTGCCTTTTTTTGTCCCTGTTTATCCTAGTCAGAACTTATTGAGATGTGAGACAGGAGACTCCATAGCAAATTTTAAAGAGAAAAATGTGACTGTGTAACTGTTTCTCTCAGAAGTTATAGTTTTTAATGGTTTTTAGTTCAAGGACATTTTTGGTACAAGAGAAATGATACTATCTGGTTTCTAAATATGCATGACATCACTTCTTTCTGCAATAATTAAGGGCTTCATTCCCTTTAACTAATTTATGTACCCATCTTTCTGCCATTAGATTATGGAAAGTAACAAAATGAGCACTGGGTTTTTAGAACTTAGAATGTAGAATATCTACTACTGAATACCTTGTACATTTGTAGTGTAGAATCTGTTCTTAGTTCTCAACCAATGCTATGTTGAGTCAGCACAACAGTTGCTGTTGGTCTTTTTGGTTTGTGTCCACAGACCAGGAATATTTTTTGCCAGTGTCAAGATAACTGCAAATTTTATCCCAAAACTGTTGTCTTTTGCTGTGACTAGTCAGATCTGTTGTGGATTATCTTGCAAAACTGGAGCTACTGTGTATATGTGAAGCTACAGACTGCTTGGTGGTAATGATAGCAGGGAGACAATTCTCACTGTGTCTCCCCTGGACTGATACAGAAACTCCTAAAATTTCTTACGTGCAAATGAGGCTGATACTTAAAAACCACTTCTCGCTTTGCTAAGGTAGAGATTTTGCTGTCATAAAACTCACTAGTAAGTAGATATTTTAAATTTGAGTTAAGCATTTCATATTTCTAATGTCTACTTTACATTAAATTAATTTGCAGAATGCTTCATGTCCAAGTTCAGGACAATGTTGGCACAAATAGTTATAGTTAAATTCACAATTAGTGCTTGGTGAGAATGGGCCAGAAGTTGAGCACCTTGACTAAATGTCACTGAAAGTGGTTTTATGAGAAAATGTCATCTATGAAAGACATAGAAGTGTCTGCTGTAGCCCAGAGGCTTAGCAATAAGAATTAACTGTGATCATATTGGGTGAAACTTTCACCCGCACTGTGAATACTCAAGGTCCTTACAAAAACGCACTTTATTTATAGTTGTGAAGATAAGATACATCTATCTTACAATAATATCTTACAATACATACTTCGTAAAACAGGTGCTTTATAAATACCTATTAAAAGAGATGCTTTAATTATATTTCACTTCTCCGCACTTTGGCTTTCTGAGTTATCAGACATATCTGCATGAGAAAGGTGCCTTTCTCAACTTTCAGTGAACACTGTGCCCTTTCCCTCTGTGGAAGAGTTGACCACTCAAACCATATAAAACCCAGATGCTGTCTGTTGTTCTTCGCTGTGTTTTATTTGATATCTGCTACCAGTGACTGCAGAGGAACAATCTATGAGAAGTGTGGACAGCTGGTTAGTTATTTGCAGGTGGCTTAGAGATGTAAATCAGGCAGTCATTTGTACTTGCTAGGTGAGCTAGAGGAGTTCAGATAATTTAGAATATTAGCCACACAGCATTTCTTGCTAATCAGTTGCTTAATTTGGAAATACATACATGTATATCTAGCCAATCTGATACACAGCAGCTCCATACCTTAAACCCATTCCAGTTAAGGAGTAATTATTGTAATGTTTTGTAGATTTGGTTCCAGTAGATAAAATTTTGCATCCTCCCTTGTGGCTATATCAATGAGCTTCATTTTGCTTTGAGAAATTCAGGGGAGGCTTTTTTAACGCCTCCAGTGGCATATAGGGCACAACTTTCAGCACAGTTGTTTGGGTCATATTGAGAGGATGGGAGACCGTAACCAAGGAGGAAGGAAGTGTAAAATTAACAGATATTCCTCCTTTAGACGTTCCTAACAAGCTAAATATGGCTAACTGCCATATTTAGTTAAAGGGATCTGCCCAGAAATAATGCAATATGTACTTACTTTTAATAACCTTTAAGCTTGTATGGGTGCCCCATGACAATTATTGTAACACACTGAAAGACTTGCTAGGCGAATATTGATGTAGGATATGCCAGTATTAATGAATACCTGAGGTGACTCAGTAGTGCCTTGAGTGCTCTGCAGATCTGTATTTGTCACCACAAGCCTCAAAGATCAGAGAATCACAGAATACTATGAGTTGGAAGGGACCCACAAGGATCATCTAGTCCAACTCACCATCTACCACCCGTACAGAGACCGAACGCACACCCCAGAGTAGTGAACATAAACCTAAGTCCCTCACAGTCTAGCAGGCCACTCCAAGCCGGAAGGGACCCAGGATCATCCAACCCTACACCCCCCAGCTAGACCATGTCACTGAGCTCCTCGTCGAGTCTTCTCTTAAACACCTCCAGGGATGGCGGCTCCACCACCTCCCTGGGCAGACCATTCCAATGAGAGATCACTCTCTCTGTGAAAAAACTCTTCCTAACATTCAGTCTAAACCTCCCCTGGCGTAGCTTAAGGCCATGTCCTCTCATTCTGGTGTCGTCAGCCTGAGA
>WEKX01003740.1:932907-982794 GCA_013390025.1 Pitta sordida | reverse complement strand
GGATGTGCGGGTACGTGGCTTCCCCATAAAGTACTGGGGCTCGGGGGGGAACGGCCTGTGGGGTGTCGCCGCGGTCAGCGCAGCCCGGTGTCCGCAGGACCCTCTGAACGTGTTGCGGGAGCAGTGCGAGCAGACGGAGAAGTGCGTGAAGGCGCGGGAGCGGCTGGAGCTGTGTGACGCCAGGGTGTCTTCCCGCTCCGACACGGAGGAGCAGTGCACGGAGGAGCTCTTCGACTTCCTACACGCCAGGGACCACTGTGTAAGTGCGGCGGCCCCGCTGGGGGTGCGAGCAGGGCTGGCGTCAGCGGTGACAGGTCGTGTGTGAGCTGTGGTGGCAGCGCTGGAAAGCTGCGAGCTTTTACATGTTAAATGTTCGGTTCCTTCTCATTATAACGCGTCCAGCTGGGATTTGGTAGGTTATCAAGCAGTTAAATAAACTCAAACCCTTTGCAAGACATCTTGTTAGTTTTCTTGAATGTCTTGTTGCAGAACAATGGGAGGATGGGGGGACTAGGGGGCCATGTGCATTGGTGGTCCAGAAAGGGAAGAGGCAGGTTGTAACACTGCTGATTTCCATCCCTGAACCACGAGTTACCAAGGGCTCTGTCTCTTTCCAGGTTGCTCACAAACTTTTTAGTAAACTGAAGTGAAAGTGGGCAGGATTGTCCCATCTGCTTCCACAGCCGGTGTCAGCGGTTCCTGGATCACAGTTCTGCTTCCTGCAGTCCATCCTCCATGCTGAGCGTCAACAAAACAACTTCCTGGCAGCGTCACTTCCTCTCTGCTCCTGGAAGATGTGCAACTGTGCAAAAAAACCATGTCGATGTTTTGTGATTTTCCACATTAAATGTTGAGAATTCCCATGGAAATGCTTTCTGTTTATTTCTTGACTTGTACTGGGTTAAGATTGAATTAGTGGATGTCAGATCTCAGTTTGCTGGGGGGTGAGTGTTTCTCAGTTGTGGGAATGTCCTTTTTCTGCAGCCATGATATGCAGCAGCTGCAGCCCTGTCCCCCAGGGAAGAATTTGTCTGTTGAAGCCACAAAATTGTTTCCAAGACCAATATTGTTCACACAGTGTGTTTTGACCAAATTAAACTGAATGAGTGGACCCATTTCTAGATGATAAAATTTCTATCCCTAGGGGAAGGCTGTCACCTGTCCCTCACTGTCTCCTGCTGCTGCCAGCAGCTGGAAGAGCCTCCTGGTTGCAGCCTGCTTTGCCTTNGGGACCGGGACCGGGACCGGGACTGGGACTGGGACCAGGAGCGGTGCTGGGAGCGGGGCCGCGCCGGCACCGGCACAAAGAGAAGTGGGTGAGCGGGGCCGGTGGGGGGGGTCTCTGCCCGCGGCCGCCTGTCCTCGCTGCGGGGCTGCACCTCCACTGAGCTGCTTGCACCCCGCTTCTTTCCCCGATAACCCTTTTCCACCCCATTGCACCCCTCTAACCTCCCCATCCTACCCCCTGTGTCTCTGTCTGCACGGCCGTTCCGCCGCTCCGTGCCCTCCCCGTGCCCATCGGCCGTGCATAGCATTACAGATTCAGAAGGTGCGGAGTTGGAAGGGACCCAGCAGGATCATCGAGCCCAGCTCCTGGCCCTGCGCAGGACTCCCCAATAGTCGCAGCGTGTGTCTGAGTGTTGTCCAAATGCTGCTTGAACCNAGGGGAAGGCTGTCACCTGTCCCTCACTGTCTCCTGCTGCTGCCAGCAGCTGGAAGAGCCTCCTGGTTGCAGCCTGCTTTGCCTTCTTGCCCAGGAAACCAGCCACAGGGCTATGGAGGCACGAGGTGGTGGTTAACCTGCTCAAACCTGGACCAGGGTTACCTGGGGGAACTAAAGCGTCTCTGAGTCACCAGTCCCTTCTCACCTATAACCTGTCTGTGCTCTGCCTCCTTTTGCCAGTAGGATGTTTAGTATGTAGCAGAAAACCAGGACTTTTCACAGGGCAGAGCAATTCTCGGCTATTCTTAAAAATGGAATTAAAACTGCTGCCTTTCAGATTTGGCTATTCTTTATCCATGTAGTGCTCCGTAGTCCTTTTGCCGGTGGATTTCATGTTTAATCCCTGGCGGGTTGAAACAGACCATTGTTAGGGTAACATGTTAATATAATTTCTTGTGTGGAGATCAACTGTGCCCACGCGTTTCTCCTGCTGCAAAGCCCGTTGGTTATTGGATCCTTTTCGGCGGCTGATGCCCAGACCCACTTGAGCAACCACAGTACCAGAGGATGATTGGGTTGGATGGGACCTTAAAGATCGTCTAGTTCCACCAGGAACACCTTCCACCAGCCCATCCAGCCTTGCCTCGAGCACTTCCAGGGTCCCGCCCCGGAAGGCGCCGGAGCGATGGCGGCGCTGGGCGGGCGCGGGCTGGTGNAAATGCTGCTTGAACCCAGACAGGATTGGTGCTGTGACCACTTCCCTGGGGAGCCTGTTCCAGTGCCCGACTACCCTCTGGTATTCCTGATATCTCACCTTCTCTCCTGACTCACCTTCATGCATTTTCCTGGAGCCTTGTCACATTCATGCTCCTAAACCCTTCCTAGGGCATCACCAGCCCACGGCTGTTTGGATTCAGGCACTTTCAGGGGCAGCAGAAAGGCACTGTGGACATCTGGCATCATGGAACGCAGCGCTGGATTCTCACAGAAGAGCATGGAGGCTGGGAGGGCCATGGGGTTGTCAAAGTATTTTGTCTTTTAATATCTCTGATATTTTTCCTCCAAGGCTACCACGGCCCCCCGCATCCCGTCCACACGGCTGGCCTTGCACCACTTTGACATGAACTACAGCCTGCACCTGAGTGACCTGTGGCCCTCTGTCCGTGCTGGCCTGCTCTGCGAGCAGAAGTACGGCGCCCTCCTCAACAACTTCTCTGTTCCCGAGGACGTTGCCCAAGAGCTGGAGCTGCTGAATGCCACCGACTTCGTTTCCAAAGCCCTCCAAAAGGCGCAGCAATCCCAGCAGGGTGCGGATGTGAGGGAAGCAGTGAGAGGGTCCCTGGGGAACTCTGGTGAGGGCAGGACTGTGATGCAGGCAGAGACAATGACACAGGCAGAGACATCACCACCGTTTCATGCCTCCATCAGCCCCAGAATCAAATGTTACACCTTCCCCAGGGGTGACATCACACGCTTTCATCCTGCACGGTGAGACATCCCTGGACAGGCCACCCGCTGCCACTGCCAGCCTTGGGGGCTGCTTCCATGTGTCCCTGTCCTCACTTCCAACTGCTCTGTTCTTTTCCCCTCCAACGTTTGCTTTTGTTTTGCAAACCGGTTATTTCCAGGCCAGACACTCTGGGGCTACTTGGTTATTATCTCATGGATGCAGCATCTCTCCTGCCTGTCCTTGCACTCAATGTGCAGCAGGATGACATTGTCCTTGACCTCTGTGCAGCTCCGGGTGGCAAGACTCTGGCTTTACTGCAGACTGGGCTTTGTGGTAAGTGGAGATGGGTGTTCCTTTGTTCACCTTCCTTAAACAGGGCTGGAGGTGTGTGCTGTGCCCATTAATGCCTGACCTTTAATTGTTTCTGGGTATGAGAGTTGGGTGTGTTTTTCCGAGAGTGACATTTCCAGTGTTCCTGTACTGTCCTCACAGGGCATCTGGCAGCCAATGACGTCTCCAATTCCCGGACGAAGAGGTTGTACCAGATTCTCCAAAGCTATGTTCCCAAAGAAGTCAGGGAAACTGTGAGTGTCACGTCCTATGACGGAAGGAACTGGATGGAGGTGGAAGGTGGCACTTTCCATAAGGTAGGTTATGAGGGACTGGTGAAGGTGAACCCATCAAGTTAGTTTCCCTTCTCTTTTTTGAGGAAAACAGCCGCTTATCCTACAGTATAATTGTGTAGTTTTCCATAATCTTAAATGCAGAGAAAGAGAGAAGACTAAGATGCATAATTTACCCATGTAATAGCCTTAGGAATCTTGTTCTGGTCCATCACTTGGAAGGTGTTAAATATGCATATTAGATCATTCTGGTTTCTCAGCCATGTCCAGCCTCTGGGGCTGGGTTTGGAACTCCAGGGGCTGGACTTTTTACTCCAGGGGCTGGGTTTGGTATTTTGGGAGGTGTCGCTGCAGGAGCACTGTCCATGTGTGCTGCAGTAACATCTGCTAGGGAGACACACAGTAGAAGCATTAAATGAAGACACGGGATGTTATCTATCATTTCTGTCTGTTTGCACATTCCCCAAATGCCAAAGCAGGCAGACAGTTACAGCTCATTGTGGTACACACCTGCACTCGGGCAGCCAGAGCTGCTTGGTGCATGGTGAGGGTGGAGGAGGTGGGAACGGGGCAGCTGCATGAGGGGACTTGGCCTGGGCACGGGTCTGACAGGGGCCTCTGCTGCTGCAGGTGCTGGTGGATGTGCCCTGCACCACAGACAGGCACTCTGCCATGGAGGAGGAGAACAACATCTTCCACAAGAGGAGGACCAAGGAGCGTCAGATGCTGCCCATGCTGCAGCTGCAGCTGCTGATGTGAGTGAGCTCCATGCTGGGTCCTGGGGCTGTTTGTGTTACAGCAGCAGCTCTCCATGGCCTGCACCGAAACCTCTTGTTACTTTGCCTGTCCCCAAATGGGAAATCACAGAATCACATGTGGAAACGATGTGTAGCTTTCTGGAAGGGCAATATTTAGAACACATCGAATCATAAGTGTAAGAAAGTGCAAATCCCCTAGAGGATTCCTGAATGCCAACATCTCCCAGCATATGGGGCACTTCATCACCACGTGTTGTTGGGAAGGCTGGATGGGCTCACCATGCACTGTCGCAATAAGGAAACAGATTAGAGAGTCTCATGGCAGTGTGCAAACTGCAAGAGTCTCTTTTCCTGTACATACTCTTATTCTGTTTCCTTGATTGTACCTTCCAGCTGCTCTCCAGTAATATCTCTGCCATGTTAAATTCTTTATCAATATCATCATCTATTTGGCTCATTGTCCTGGCCTAAAACAGGTTGCCATGACACAGACTGCTGAGTCTGTGCAGTTTAAGGAGATGTATCTGTCACTTCTCACAAGTTACCTTTTGGGTTCCCAATTTCGCTGGGTGGGAATGCCCGCATCCCACAGACTCCTCTTCTTCCTGTGACATTGTTTGTGTTCATCTTGTTTGCAGGGCTGGGATCCTCGCTACCAAGCCAGGAGGAGAGGTGGTGTATTCCACATGCTCCCTCTCCCCACTGCAGAATGAGTGTGTGATCGAGAGAGCAGTAGAAATTGCAGAAACCCAGTTTAACATCAATATCCATGTTGAAGACTTGAGCCACTTTCGGACACTCTTCCAGGACACGTTCTCCTTCTTCTCAGATTGCCGGCTGGGGGAGCTTGTTCTGCCTCACCTCACGGCCAACTTTGGACCTATGTATTTCTGCAAATTACGTCGAATGTAAAAGGGCAAATGGACTACGTGTTTGCTGTCAGGAAATACCTCAGGTTTCCGGGGAAAGTGTGACTGCTTCCTATTTATTTTTCTTTTTAAAATGTTCTAAAGGAAGTCTGCTTTTTTACTGCAGACATAGAAAGTAAATGAGAAAGACCTCATATGAAGTCTCCTGAATTTTTTATCTGTTTGCGACTGAGGTGTTTAATCTAGGAAAGAGAGCAGTCTTATCAGAGGGACCAATTTATCCATCTGTTTGGGGCAGGATAAATGGTCCTGTGTGAATGCTGCTCTATCCCTCCTGTCTGGCTGCTTTGATCCTACATGAGCAGGCTTGACTTAACATCTGGGGATCTCAGTCTTTCTGTCCTACATCTCACTATCTGCATAAATGAGTTGCATCTGTCTTTGCTTTTCTCCTGCCTTCAGAAAGAGGGCTGAGGTCCTGAAATCAGAGGTTCCTAAGAATGCCCCTCCTGTGATGTTGGAAAAGTGTTTGTGATGCTGGAGATCAGGTGTTGTGGAAAGGCCAGTGACTGTTGCGCTCCCTCAGGGACAGGAAGACTGTGGGGAAATGTGAATGCTCCTATGCAAGATGCCATTTAATGTGGGCAGAGGTTTGTATGATTTTGGGTAGTGACCATTTATAGAGTCACAGCTATCCCTGAAGGATTATTGGAATTTATGGTAACAGTTGCTTAATAGTTACATTTTTATTTTTGTGAGCAAAATACAGTGATGGGTGGATACAGCAAAATACAGGAAGGTGGATATGGCTGTATTCCTCACAGGGCAGCCCATAATTAACATCCACATGAAGTTACTCAGTGCCAGCAAGAAAGTACTATTGAGCTTTTGTAACCTTTTTCTCTCAGCACTGCCCTACTTCTTCAAGAGGGAAGAAGCTTCTTCATTGACAGAAATGGGGGTGAAGGGTGAAGGGATGAACCCCTATCCATGTCTACCCTTGCAGGAAGGTGCAGTGCATGGACTTACCATCATTTGAACCCATCTTAAGCAGTCCTGCTGAGTGCATGGCATTCTGCTTTCTCACAGGATCCATGCTTACAGGCAAGAATGGTCACAAAACGGTGTTTCCTTCCTACTTCCCTCCTCGCTGCAGTCTCTGCGCTGCTGGCGGCAGTCGTGCAGCGCTGTCCCTTTGGCCCCGGGCAGACATGGGGTTATGCTGCTCTCTTTCCATGGCTGAGGGTCTCCACCTCCTTCATGAACCGCAAGCACAGCTCCTCTTGCCACGGCAAGGCCACACACTGCACAGCCACGGGCATCCCCACAGCTCCTGACACAGCCTGTGGCGGGTACAGCAGCAGTGAGAGTAACCCGAGGGGCTCAGGCCTCCGGCCTCCAGCAACTTTGGAAACCTGGTTTAGGCATCTGGCTCATCCCAGAAAATGAGGAGGAGCCCTGCCCTTTGACACTTCTGTGTCCTGGCACAGAGGGAAGGCCGTTGTTCTTCAGATGACAGAAGTGGTTGACAAATCTTGGGTAACATGTTTGAGACACCTCCTACACACACAACAGCCAGCTCTGCTTTGAGCTGTCTTGTAACCACATGCCTTTTCTTTCACCATCATTCCTGCTCCATTCTCCACTGATAACCTGGGCTTGGTGAAGGCGTCACAGAGCAGGAGGAAAGTTCAGTGCAGTGGTGTGAGCTGTGGCTGTCTCAAAGACAGACTCATAGAAAGCTTGCTGAAAGGCTCCTTCCTGGCTTCAGCCTATAACCCAGCCCGGGGAATGCTCCTGTATTTCCCCCTCTAAAGCTTAGTGACTCACATTTTTGGGGGCTTGAGAGGAAAGGAAGGTGGACTTGAGGATTAGCATGGGATATATAAAGAAGAGGTGAATTTTTTGCACTGTGCCCATATTGATGAAGATATTTAGGAGCCCCTGATATGGGTGAAAGTATTACCACTACTTTCTGTACCTGTTTCAGCATCCGGTCCCAAGGGTCATCACAGCATCCTTGGTAAAGCTTTAGCTCTTCCTCATCAGCTTCTGTCACTGTGCTGACAGGTACAACTCCAGCAGGGAAGTTTAAGACATTGTACAGCATCGTGGAGGAGATGGCAGCTGAGAGCATCAGAAAAGAGAATCCAGCCAGTCACAGCCTCCTGCTATATTTCAAACTTACACATTCCATATTCACTGAAGCCCCTGAGAACTATGTGTCTGTCTCTACCTGCTCAGATATCCTTATGGTATTTACTTTTCCTTCCAAATTCCCATGAAATGCTTAGGTGGGCGGTGAAGCTCCACAGTACTGGATGTTTCTCCCCAGTCTCAACCACTGTGTTCCTCTGCCCTCCCGGGAAGGTCCCAGACTGACTTACTGATGAGTTTCCTGGGGTATCCTGTGGTGAAGGCAGGCCCCAGGACAGGGCACAGCACAACGTCTAGATGGAGTTCCTTCCACCTGGTGATGAACTCAGAGCGGTACACCTTGAGGAGGAGAGGGTAGATGACATGGAGCCATGTCCATGCCTGGAGCATCTCAGCTTTTTCAGGGAATGCACCGGCTCTGCATGACTTAAGTAGGCAGCAGGAGTCAGTGGTGATCAAGGAGAGACAGAGGAACATGTGTTTGTCTCCCAGCATGTGGTCAGGAATTGGAAAAGTCCCTCCTCAGCCATCCCCACTCCCAGGACAGCCTTTGTTGAGCTGGGACTGTCAAACATGGGTGCTTGGGCATGAGCTCTGTGGGCAAGTGATAAAGTCCTGTCTGGGCTGATCCAAAAGTCCATCTACCCAATTTCTCTCCCTCTTTTGTGTCTTTCCCTCCATCCTGTCTCCTTCTCAGCAGCTCCTCTCGTGCACAACCCCATTCCAAGCCGATGATCCTCCAACCTGGCATTTGCCATAAAGCTTCAACGTGTAGCATGATGCCAGAAAGGAAATTCCTCAAAACATACCTGTATTTGATGGTGATGATTCCACATCTCCTTCACTGACCTGCAAGTGGAAATCATAGCAACATCTTTAAGCTTTAAGCCAAGGAGGAATTGCTTAAATAGTCCTTTGGGTTGATAAGCCCTGGTGATTTTAGCAGTTACGTAAAACAATGCAGCTTTCACAATCTTTCTAAAGTTTCCTTTTGGCTCCTGTCCAAGCAATTAAGGAGCAAATGTTTGGAAATGCTAGAGAGAAGGTTCCTCTGATGAGTCTGGATTCAGTACTCATCTCTTTCATAGGCTTTCTGCACGACCTTATCCATCCAAGTCCCTCATTCCTGCCAGGATATCACTAGGGACAGTGCAACACTGGGAAGTTTTGTTCCTAAAGGCTGAAGCCATGCTGGGATGGAGGGACAACCCCTGCAGAGAGCAGGTCAGAGCCTTTTGTGAATCCAGTCCCCCCAACCACAAGCACTTAGAGCAGGTACCGCTGATTTTCATGGACATCCCTGGGGACAATGCCATCTTACCTCATTCCACTCAAGGCACTCAGGTAGTCAGCCAGGCGGGGAAACTGGAAAGGCAAGAGGTTCCTTAGGGATATGACAGGGGGTGCAGTAACTTGTGCCACCCTGGGAAACCCCTGGTCCCATCCTGAAGGACAGGAACTCACCAGAGGTTTAAGAAGCAGAGCCAGCAGCTTCTTCACCAGCCTTGGGATCTTGCAGGAATTTACCTGTGGTTTCAAGCTTGGATCTATGATATCTCCTGTGCTGAGAGATTACAAGAATTTGGGATCATGCCAGAGATGCTGTTTGCCCTTTCTCAGGGACCTGAGTGTTACCTGTTTGGGGTGGGAGACATGGGCTCGTTTTGCCTGTGTCATGGTCATGGCATGGGGACAGAGGTGTTTGCAGCACCATTGTCAGAGGGCTCCTACTTACAACACATTCAACCAAGCGCGGCCTCCATCAGCAAAAAAAGTCTTCAAAAACAGTTCAGTCATGACATAGGGGATCCGAGGTGGAGAAAAGGGCACCATCTGCACCAAAACACAAAATTATTTGGCAGCCTGGGGATGTGAATAGGTTCCAAAGCCCAAATGTGAGTATACCCCAAAGGCAGAGCAGCACCTTCCTGGGTGCCATATGCCAACAGAAATCACAGTTTGGCGCTTTTCCAACCCAGGCATCTCCATGAGATTATTCCTCCCTGACAGCCATGCTCAGATCTGAGCCCTCTCCAGAGCTGTTCTCTCCTCCATCCTAGCAGTCACTGAACTAGAAACCGCAGTATTTCCCCACCTGTCCCAGCAGAATTCCCATCTTTCTGACATGGCACTGGCATTTTTCCACACACAGATCTAGATGGAGGGAAAGGTATTTTGCATCCTATGATCCATGGCCTTTTCCCCTCAGTTATCCAGGACAGAGATCTCCATAGGCATTGAAGAGGAAGGGAAAAACCACCTCTCAGAGCCATGCAAAGGACAGACCTAGCAAATACCAAGGCAGCCTTCCCGGGTTAAGTGCAGCACTTTATGGATGCTGCTGTCTGGTGTGGATCACCAGGAAAACAGAGATGGATTCATTACACATTCATGGGCACAGGTTTCCTAATTACTAGTGCTGTTTCCCCATGAGATACACTGCTCTCCTGAGCAGGCATGTCTGCATGGTGTGGTGTGGCTGTAGTAACCTGATCTAGTCGCTCGGGTGGGTCATTTATCCCACAGCTGAGCTTGGGAGCTCTGTCTGGTTTCTGAAGATTGGTTTCCTGTGGGAGAAGGGAAGCTGCGGACACCCTGGGGAGAATAGCAGAGGGTGGTCATGGTCACCTGGTGCCCGGCTGCCTGCAGAGCATTCCCGGTTTCTTTCACCGCCCGCTGCGTGCAGGGGGGCAGTGGAAAGTAGCCGTCTGTGTCGTAGTACCCGACCCGCAGAGGAGTGGAGCTGCAGTATACCTGGAGGAAAGAGACAACAGATTAACGTTCCTATTCCCAATGGAATTGCTGAGAAAACCCTTTAGACATAAACCATTGCCCGGGTCTAGGACTGATACTGAATCAAGTCACGACCAGACCCTATCAAGACTTCAGAAAGCAAGGGAGTCCTCTCTGTACCTTGTCACTCAATGGGAGAATCTCTCCTACTCCTTGTATTTTTCTATTGAATCCTTAGATATATACTTTTGACCAGAATGGGACTAGGATTGGACTCAGCTGTACCTAGACTCTGTCAGGAATTTAGAAAGCAAGGGGGTCCTCTCTGAATCTCATGACTTAGTGGGAGGGTCTTTCCTACCCTTTGCACCCTTGTCCCTTGCATCCTCAGTGTCCGTGCAAATGATTACAAAGGGACTGGAAGCTATTTTCCCTTGTATTCTTCATCTATATAATAAGTAACACAGTGAACCCTGCCATCAAACTCTGTCACCCTTTTGCAAATTTATATTAAAACCTGCTTTTTCCGTGATTCTTTAAATGACCCAAAACCTCATTCATAACACCCACTCACGTGATAGATCTGCCCCCATGCTGAAACCCACTGCAGAAAGGGGTGAAAGCTCCAGACATTGGGGTATAACTGATTTTCTGGTCTGCTGCTTATAGTGTCCATAGGTTCCCCTTTGTATCTACTCCTGCCTTTTTCTCCAGCCTCCTTCATCTCACCCTTCAGAGAGAGCACAGGCACTCTAGACGAGTAGATTAAATCACTGGTACAAGGGATAGAGGTGAAAAAACCTCCTGAAGCTGGTCTGGTTCAGAGCAAAAGGAAACACCTTCAGTTATTCAGTGCAGGAGTGTCTCATCTTCCCCTAAAAATCTCCACCTGTTTGCTCCCAGTGTTCCCTTTCTCCCCACTATCCTCCTGGGTCTCTCAATCTGATAAGTTACGTGCCAGCTGAGAAGGCACACAGGATAATTAATGATTAACCTATTTTTTTCCTCATGAGTTTTGCCCTCAAGGAAAGCTATGTTACTGTGAATCTGTACCGTAAAGATAACTAGATCCTTAAAGAAGGTGTACAGCACCTGGAAGAAACAGGGCATTCTGACTTAAGGTCTCACCTCCCCATTGAAGGGGATGGGGGGCACGGTGGGGTCCAGCTGGAACATCTCCTCGCAGAGCAGCGCCTTCATGCACAGGGCCAGGCTGTCCACATCCCTCGCCATCGGCCCCAGGGCACAAGGAACTGGAGTGGGATGAGAGCAAATATCCACGTTAAGCATGACAGATATGCCAAACACTGGTCCACCCTTCTGCACAGCCACATTGGCTGCAAGGGGTGAGCAGGCAATGAGCAGGGGGGATGTTTCAGATGGACTTCAGATAATCTGGGGCAATCAAGACCTTTCATCTGGCCTAGAGAAGGACATAGGGCTTTTCACAGTATATAGAGAAAAGTAACTAAAAGTTCTTGTACCTGCCAGAATCCCATTGATAGGACCAGTCACTCCAGACAGGCTTTTGGGAAAGAAAAAGAAATACATATTGTCATTTCAGTAACTGAGAGAGATTCCCAATAGATTTGAATAGCATAGTGGGGCCTTCAGTACAGGAACAGAACCAGAAGGAAATTACTCAAGTATTCATGTTATGTGAAACAGGAAGTTTTAGCCAAAATGAAAAAATCTCCAAACCCCAACAAATCTGTTTTATCAAAAATGTCCCATTTTGGCATTACTGAACAACTTCAACCTCCTTTTACTTATAACTCCAGACTAGCTTAACAATGAAAGCATGGCCATTTCCCACAAAATCTTGCCATGCTGTCTCCTGGGAAGGTTTCAAGCAAAGCAAGGCACCTTTTAAGAACCATTCTCTCAATTTCTTCCAAGTACTTGCTGAGTACCTTCGTCTGAGTTTGACAATTAGCAGGATTGGAAGGGCAGACCCCAGTACTCACCTGAGCCTTTCTGCTGTGGGTTTGAGCCCACACAGCCCACAGAAGCTGGACGGCAGGCGGATGCTGCCACCAAGGTCCGAGCCGATGCCCAGGATGGAGCCTCCCCCTGCAATCAGAGCTCCCTCCCCTCCCGAGGAGCCCCCAGGGCTCTTCTGGTGGTTGAAGGGGTTCAAGGTCTGACCAAAGATAGGATTGCTGCATTCGTAGCTGGGGAGAAAACCATCAAACAGGATGTCAGGAACAGCTGAATACAGTAACTTCATTTGCTTTCCCTTGCAGAGAGCCTGTGTGGCACAGCCAACCCCATCCATTCATCCCACAGATCACTCAGGACATGCCTCATTGCCATGAGCCTCCCCTCTCATGAACAAGTGCACTTAATTTCTCTGAACTCACTGCAGGTTTTTCCCTCTTACCCTTATCTGAGAGCTATTTCTGTTGAGATTGTTGTCAGCTAATGGAAGAGGGACTCTCAAGATAACATCTCGGGAGACAGGGAGGAGCCTGTCCTGGGACCTACAGGTTGGGTTTTACCTTCAGAAGCACAACCAGAGGTTATATCTAATATATCTAATGATATATGTCACCTGAAGAGAGATTGTGGCACGTTGGTCATTGCAAATGGGATGGCCCCTTGTTTCTTCAGAACCTTGACCAGGACGCTGTCCTCCTTCATCAGAGTATCCAGGCATTGCACAAGCCCACAGGTTGACAGATGCCCCTGCACAGAAGAAAAATGACAAGGGACATGGTCAGTGCAGTTCCCTTGCTCTTTTGGAAGCATTATCTGGTGTTCCCTTCAGGGGTTGTCTGCTTAATATTAATCCACTCCCTTTAGAACCGTTGCATGAAGGGCCAAGGACTGCCTCTCTTTCCATCCTTGGCAGAGGGCTGCCAAGCATTCATATGGTTAAAGCCTATCCTGAAGTTGTCCTTGCTCTTTTCCATGCTCCTTCTCTGCCCTGACCCAAATGTAATTCTGTAGGTGCACTAGCTCAGGATAAATGCCAGTGTCCTGCTGTGCAAGTGAAGACACCAGTGGATGTTCAGGGAGGGAATATTCATCCCAGATAAACACAGTATGAGCCTTTTTCAGTCAGCCTTGCATACCAAGGAGCTTGCTTTTTGTTTAGAACCTTCAACCTTAGTGCAGCCTGCATTGTGTCACAAATCAGAGGAAAATCATTTGGGTCTATAACTATTCACATCTGAGTTTTTTCTGCAGTACTGGCTGTGTTTGGACTTCTGTGCTGTAAACAGTGTCGATAACAGACATGTTGTAGCTTTTGCTGAACAGGACTTATGCAGAGCCAAGGCCTTTCCTGCTCCTCGTAGTGTCTCACCAGTGAGGGGGCTGGGGGTGCACAGGAAGCTGGGAGGGGACACAGCTGGGACAGCTGACCCCAGCTGACCAGAGGGACATTCCACACCATAAGGCATCATCATATAAAGCTGGGGGAAGAAGCAGGAAGGGGGGGTGTTTGTAGTGATGGTGTTTGTCTTCCCCAGTCACAGTTACGCATGATGGAGCTCTGCTTTCTTGAGGATGGCTGAACACCTGTCACTGGTGAATTAATTACTTGTTTTGCTTTGCTTGTGTGCACAGCTTTTACTATTAAACTGTCTTCACCCCAACCCACAAGTTTTCTCACTTTTGCCCTTTCTATTCTCTCTCCCCCATCCCACTGGGGGGAGAGTGAGCGAGTGAGGACCCAGCGGGGTTAAACCACAGCAAAATTTCTAACTGCCACGCTTGCAGCTGCAATGAGATGTGGGGCCACAGCTTCAAGTATAGCCGGGTTTCCTGTGGTGCAAGCAGGGAGAGATCAGATCCCTTTCCCATTTGCTATGTTCTACCACTTCACCACCCAGCTCAGCTCACAATGGGACACTTCATAGGCACAAAGGGAAGAACCTTGTGGCCGATGTGATCCTTGATGCTGACGGGGATGCCATAGAGCAGCCCTTTCTCCTTCTGTTGTTGTATTTCCTGGAGCTGCTCTTCACACTCTGGGATAAAATGTCGCAAGCAATTTGTCTGTTGGTTCACTTCCAGAGCCTTTGTTGGACATGTGAAGGAATAGATGTTAGTTAAGAAGAGCATTGTTACACAGCTGCATTCAGAAGCTACCTTGATCTACAAAACAATGCCTATTGGCTTGGCATGAATGGTAACCCCCTCCCCAGAGCATCCCAGCTCATGCCATCTCAAAGGACTGGTCAGTGATGGATCTGACCCGTGAGACATAGCATGTCTTTCTTTTGATATCTTGCATTAAAGACTTGCCATAATCATCAGTCTTCTCCTCCGCCAGCCCACACACCACAGCATGGAGAATGTGAGTGATTTGATTTGTCCATCTCACTGTTGGTGGACACTCACCTTCTCCATGTAGGTGTAGAGGACAGTCCTGGGGGACAGAGACCCTTCCTGGAGTTTTCCAGTGAGTCCCAGGAGAGGCAGGGAAAGGATGGCATCTGTTTGGACACGAGGGACCTGCAAGGGAAAGATGAAGGGGATCCAGGGAAACAGCTCTGGTGACCCTTTGGCTCGGAGAGGATAAGTCTCTTAAATTTTGCAAACATTATCAACAGAGCTTGCTGGAAGGGCAGGCTCTGCATGTGGGGGTTCAGAGCTTGAGCTGCCAAGTGTTTCATCCTGACTTTAGAATGTCATGAATAGAATGCAAACACAAAGTGTAGAAGAGCTTTGTCCATCCTCTGCAGTAGACGACATGGCAATGCCTTCCTCCTGGCACTGTGGGACTTACCCACTGTCCAAGATGTAACCTCAGCTAAGGAAATACCACCCAGGGCAGAAGGTACCAAAGTCCCTGCATACAAGTCTCAGGCTGTTCCTTCATCCCTCAGAATGGGAATAGGTGGTGCAGGACTGCCCAGGCTGAGGGCAAACATCTAATAGTTCAAGCCCAGCAAACTGCAAAGAAGTCATCAGGGACTTGCAAGTGGGTAAGGTCTACTCAGGTAAAAACCATCAGTTCTCAGTGCCACCAGCTTTAAAAAAGTTTTTAATCATATATACCATATTTTTTTCCTTTAAAGAAAGGAGGTTGTGGAGATATGTATCAATTGTAGTTGGTGTGCTTTATTTCCAGGTATATTACCTGTGAAAACATGAGCTGGTTTATCCAGTACATATTCAGAAGCAAATGGAGCAGAAAGGAAAGCTGTTTAGAAATGAGTGTTTTAGTAGGAGTTCAGGGCCACTTCCATGCTGGTTGGATACCTACCTCATTCATCCCTATGTCATGTCCTGGTTGCTCCCAGAGGACACTGAATACCCTCTGCTTCATTAGTGTTAAGGTATACCAGGTATCCTCTGGGCAGCCTGATGGGTTGGAAGGTCCCACTTGCTGGGAATGCTCGTGAAAACTCTTTTGGAGACTCTCCAAAAGCCACCCAAAAGCCAGGTTTTAGGGACAAGGATAGAGGAGTATGGATAGGTGTGTGAACTTAGAGTTCTTAAGAGGCAAAAGCTTTCTTTCTTCTCTCTATTGAGGCAAGAAACATTTCCAGATCCTGAAAGAACTGGGTTTTGGATCAGTGAAAGTCCAGTGTTTATCATCTGTGTCATCCAAAACCTTTTTCCAGTGAGCAATTTGCATCCCCCTGGCTGTAGACCCCCACTGTATCTAATCCAGCTCAAGGAGAGCAGTGATCTCCCTTTCTCCCAAGGCAGCCTTTCCTCTTGTTGAGAAGGTTACTGGCACATCTCCTTGTTATAAAAGCTACAAGGGCATGAGCTGGAAGGAGGAGCTGAAGGACAACAGCAGCAGACACCCCGGTGGGACTCAGACCCCACAGAAGAATGGGTTACCTGCTCCCTGAACTGCTGGACAGCCTTTGCCATTTTCTTCAGACCCTCATCCCGGGTCCTCCGAGCCTCTTCCATTTTCTTCTGGATCATCTTTTTGCCCAGCCATTTCCAGACCACCACAGCTGCCACTGACCCGCCGAACAGGGCGATGGCAACAGAAATATCCACTTTCCTCTCTGGCAGGAGCTGTCTCAGCTGCTGCTGGATCATGATGTAGCCTTCAGGTCTCTGGGGATGGAGTGAGAAAGAAAAGCAAGGCAGGAGCAGGACACCTTCACTGCCTCCCCAGACCCATCCCTCCTCCCAGCACCACTGTTTTTGGTCAGAAAATAGTTTAAATAGTTTAGCCCGCAGCCTGACCCCTGCAAGGCTGAGGTTGCGGAGTGTGCAGTGGAGAATGATTAACTGGCAAATGGAAAAGGTGAAGTTTGGACAGTGAACCTTGGGGTGTTGGGTTTGTAGGGCCTTTCTGGACTGTGGTAAGTTCTTCTCCGGGAAGGAAGGGCTATGGGACCAACTGAACAAAAGAAGCAAGGAAATAGCTGCTCTCCTATTTCCTGTGGAGCCTGAGAGGACAATGGGAGTAGGGGAAAAAACATCTTGAAATCACAAGACTTCCCTGCACAGGGATGGGGAATGGAATGCTGATGGGATGCATAGCTGTGGGGTACCCTCAGCTCACCAAATCCCTTATGCTGCTCCCATGGTGGCCAGAGGCTGTTGCAGGAGGTCTGTGCTCAGTATTGCTGTGATGTCTGCATGCACCAGGAGGAGAGGCTGTTCCACCCCCTGACAAAGCACACTGGTATTGCTTTAGGAGTGGAAAATCCCACAGGCTTGCAGGCCAGAAGAAAACTATTTGCACCAGACACTGGAATAACTGGGGTCTGACATCTTTCCAGCACAGATGCCTCCCACTGCAAGCACCAAGAACCACAGACTGAGCTGAAGGCAACAACCCAGCCAGCATCAGTCATGGTCTGTCTGCAATCTCCTCTGTTCTTTTGTGTGGTGGGTCATCCCCATGGGTTCCCACTTGGAAAAAGTGTTTGGACAGTAATGGATTGTGCATGACAAAACTTTGCAAAGTTCCAGCAGAGTGTGGAACTGAATTGGACTTGATGATCTCTATGGTCTTTTCCAACCTTACTGATTCTGTGATTCTGTGGATATGGGAAGAAAGCTGAAGAGCCATCTTCCTTCAGGGCTAATAGTCCCCTAGAGCTCTGTTTTCCTTTGTCACACCCGTTCTTAGCACTTAATAGAGTTCACTGTTGTTTTCTGTTACAGTTTACAGTTTGTGTCATTAGGGAATGTTCTTACCTTAGTTCATAACTAGGGAAATTTATGGACTCTGAACAAAATTATGTTTCTTCACAAAAAGAGTCTGGAGCTGACAGCAATTAGCTGCACGGTAACAAATTAAGCTCACCCTTTACCCCGTCCCTTCCAGTAGCACCTTTCCTTGGAGGATGCCTCCTCAGCTATGGCACTTCTGGTTTATGAGGCCTGCAGCACAGGGACATGCTTGCAGCTCCTCCAGCTCCTGCTCCATGGTGCTGGTTGCAGCAGGTGCCTCTGGAAGGTGCACGTGAACACTGTCAGCACGTGGCAATACTCAGCCCTCTCCCAGACTCCAGGAATTCTGCAAGTGCTTCCTGAGACAGAGGTGGGCTCTTTGCCTATGCGACAACACCATAACCTCTATGATGGGCTGAGCAGATGTGGGAGGGTTTTTTATCCATGCTGGGAAGTGTCAGGGCATTGGCCTCCCACATCCACTTGCGCATTGGGACCTATGCCCTGATCCTACCCTTTAGACACTTGGCAAATGTTTAACAGCGACAGCTGTGTCCGGGCTGACTTGGCATTTCAAAGGGCAGATTTTTAGCAGGCACAGCTGCATTTCCAGATGGCCGGATGTTACTGAGTGAATGTCTTTTCCTATCAATATGTGAGCATCTCCACATCCTTTGTGAACCGGATGCATGGCTCCTCCTGCCATAACAAGGCCATATACCCAAGGGAACCCAAATCAGGGAAGCAAAGGGACGTCCCAAGTCAAATCTCGTGTCCATAGCAGAGGAAGCAGACCTGCCTGACTTGTAGGTCAAAATTCACTTCTCCAGGTTGTTTCTGTCACCTGAATTGTTCCAGGTCCAAGCTCAAACCCATCAGTGGAGTTCAGATGAAAGGCATGAGCCCTTTCACAAGAAGAGTTAACTTGTAGCAGCTGATCTGGGATTTAATTTGGGCTTCCACAACATCTTCACTTTGCACTATCACCAAAAAAAATGGCACTTCGACAAGGTCATACAGTTCATTCCTGTGCCCAACAA
The DNA here is from genome assembly GCA_013390025.1 of Pitta sordida. Taxonomy (NCBI): domain Eukaryota; kingdom Metazoa; phylum Chordata; class Aves; order Passeriformes; family Pittidae; genus Pitta; species Pitta sordida. The sequence goes on along the minus strand of WEKX01003740.1, from coordinate 964,397 downwards.
GAGCTGCACCATCTTTGCTTGCAAGAGTAAACCTACACTGACTTACTGCCATCATGCTGCTACAACAACAACTTCAGATCTCAAGCCAGCTGGGTTTTGGCCTAAATTTTTTATAAACAGTCTTCCCTCTAAACTGCCTTCCCTCTAAATTGGTAATAAATATTGTATAGTCAACTTTGGCTCCATTATCATTAAAATGACAAATAAATCCTGACAGCTGCATCTTGTGTTCGTGTACTTGTCACCAAACACTCTGATGCTCTTTTTCAAAATGATTTACAAAATGAGGCATGCTAACTATGCTGCTCTAAAAGAATTTTAAAGACATTTCACAAAATACTGAAATCATAGTGAAATGGGCTGGTCCCCTCTGGAGAACTTCTTGTAGTTGGCTGAGCCCTCTTGTAGAGGGCTGAACAAATGTATTCTGGGAACTCTCCAGTTTCTGACTCATTTCAGCCTGGAATATCTATTTGGAGCATAAGACTTTCCTCAGTTCCAGACCAACTCCATCAGCACTCACAGAACATAACAGCCGGTAAGAAACTCGCCACTACCTAATCTGCATCTTTCCAACAACCAAGAGCATCAGTTGAGAGGCAAGGGTTTGTCCCTATCAACACTTTTCTGTATTGCTTAGCCAGGATCCTGTTGGCTTTCCCTGGAAAAACTCAGTAGGATGAGAAGAGAGACCTTCTGTGCCAACCATCACCTAACCATCCCTATATCTTTCTCACTTTTGTGGATATTGCACTATTTTCCTTGAGCCTTTCCACAGCCAAGTGAGTTGTATGGATCCTACTTACAATTTCTGCAGCAAAGTAGAGACATGATCAGCAGAGATGCTGTAGAGAGCTGTTAGTTCTTTACCAGAAGTCCAGGAGCATTCCTACTTCTTCCATCGTGTTTGGAGTCGCACACATGTCTGTCCACACTGAGTGGCAGCAGAGACTTCAGCACCCTGATGGTGAAGGACTGGGGTGTTTAGGTGATCCATGAGCTGTTTCAGAGTGAAAGATGGACCAACCCTAATTCTTGGGGGTTTTTGTGTTTCAAGGGCGAGCCTTGCTATGTCCAGGTGTTTCATTTCACCTGCTTTTTCAGCATTTGCTTTTAGCTCCTTCAACTACCACCTTGAAACTTGTTTGAAATGAATATTTGGAGCTCTGGAAATGTTTGTGTTCCTAATGTCACTGCCTGCTACATCAGAGAGCCCTGTGTGCTTCAGATACTACAAAGGGACAACTGATCTGTTCTAAGAACTCAAGTTCTGCTGCTATCGGTCGTTCTAGAGAGTTTTATTTGTTCCTGATATTGTGACTGTACAACAGTGTGACCTGCAAACTAAAAAAGTCCTTCACAATAAAGTAAAACAAACAAACAAACAAACAAGCTGGGTTTTCTGATAACCCAATCTCTTAGCCTTGGTTGGTGATTTATCTGGCCACAGAATGTAATGTGAGTTAAGGAGGGCAGATCTAAATTTTTACGGGAATCAAGGGGGAGAAGGAAAAAATGATCAAAGCAAAGACCACAGCGAGGATATTGTGCTGAAGATGAAAAAAATACTACTAAAAACAAAGCCCTTTTGGCCCAAGCAGCATTTGTACATAATTCAGAGTGCTTGTTCAGCTGCCTGGCACTGACCTGGACTTTGGTCAGTGCCAAGCAGCTGAACAAGCACTCTGCAAACACTCAGTGCAGGTCTGCAAGAGCTGCACAGCCTGAGCCCACAGCTCACAGTGAAGGAGCTGCTGAAGAGTTGGAAACACAGCAACACTGCTGGTGGATGTGGGAAGGGGCTGACATTCCTTCTCCAGCCAGGAGAAGGTCTGGAGGAAGAACTCTCCTGAAACCCCAAACTTAGGCCTTACTACAGGACTTGTGTTTCAACACCTGAGCTCACTAGACTGCCCTCAGCATCATCCTCCCAATATTACCCCACTTTTATGCAGCGATGACAACTGATGTAACGAACAACCTGAGTTGTTGTTTTACTCAGGAACTTGCTTTGCTGTCTGTCCAGCTGAGGAACTCACCTGCTCTTTAAAGTCCTGAACAGACCCCTAAACCATGTCCAAACTTGTATGCTGTCTCCCCCTCACACCTTGTCCATCTTCTTCTGTTCATGTTTTCTCCACCTCATCCACTTTAGCGCCGGAAGAGCTTTAGATGAGCTGAGACAAAGGCTAAGAGCATCCCTGCACTCTTCTTCAGTTATCTGCTGCACCATAGTGAGAACTTCCCTTTTGGTGCTGGGTCCTGGGTGCTACTGCTGTGGAATCCTGAGATCTAGTGACTGGCTGGAGATAGGAGAAAGGAGAGTAGGAGGAGCAGTAAATCCCTTTTGGAGACATCCGCAAAGAGCAGCTGGAATGCAGAGTGCAATTATGCATGGGGAAAATCCTTTTAGAACCAGGACTCTTTCAGCCTTGCAAAGATATGGAGGGATAGACAAGCAAGGGACATACCCTTTCTTTGGAAATAAGGTCAGTGCACGCTCAGATCTGGCTAGGAATACTATCTGGGCAGGTTACCCGTTTAGTGGCAAGCTCCAATCTTCCCTATGAGAGGGCAGCTAAAAATCCTTTGCTCTAGGCATGCGATAGTCATGGTCATTCGGTAGGAGCTCTGTGGCTGCTGACCCCAGCAGCAGTTTTGGAAAGTCAGGGCGTGTCACAGATCTTCTCCTGGCTGTTTGTGGATCAGAGAACAGTGAGTCAGGCTGTGTGACTGTGTCATGTTCGCTGTGTGACTCAGACCTGCCCGTGACCATTGGAGGTTGCTGGATGTCTGCAGCATCCCTGTGCTGCCCCAGAGAGGCAGATGAGTAACAAGGGCAGTGTCACCCCTTGGCTCTGTCCTCCTGTTGCAAGAACACATTGCTTTCAGCCCTAGTGCCTGGATAAATATGTAGACTTGGAGAAGGAATCATTGTTAGTGATCATTGCTAATGATCATGCCTTGTTTCAACACACATGTGCTTATTCAAAGCATCTCCTTCATCACTCCCACCTTCCCCTCCAGTCTCTTCATCCACCTTGAGAGTGACAGATGGGTCAAGAAACAGCACACAATTGTCATAGTGTTATTGGAACCCCTAGTATGAGTCACCTAAGCATAACCACAGAAATGCTTTCTAAGTTTTCCCTGAAGTGTTTATAGGCAATAAAACCACATCTTTTAACAGGAAGGAATGAAGAGGAACAGGAGTGAAGACAGACCAGTTTCTATTTCTCGCAGAATATTAAGCTTTCCACTACTCCCTGAACAATTAAACTGCTGGATCATGTGGAGATCAAGAGAGCAAATGAGTTCAGGAGGAGGACCAACAAGTGTGTGGAGGGGAGCTGTCTTGGCAGCTATTTAAATCAACGGGCTGACTGCAAGTCTTTGCCAAAAAGTCTTTCAGCCCATCAGTGGCACAGCCAGAGAGGCAATCCTGCACTTACCAGGTTATACTCTCCCACAAATATCTGCTCCTGCCTACTGTTGGAGGTAAAATACTGAAATAAACAGCTTTTTTGTCTCACATCATACAGCAGATATTGTTTTGCTATTGTTATGGGATTCCTTCAGTCCAGCATTAACTCTTTCTCTCTTCATTTTTTCGACTCAGTTTAAAAATGAAGGACAATTTAGATTGAGATGAGATTTTTGCTGACCATTTTTAAACAGCATTTAGTGCCAGTTTATTGAAACTTTAGTTCAGAGCCTTAGGTTCTCGATCTACTTTGTATCAGGTAGCAGGTGGTTGGAGCAAAGGGCAGGGAATGAAAAGTTATCACAGTGAAGGCTGGTTCCCAGAAATCAGGCACTTCTCTTGTTGTGGGTAAGTGTCTCCACCTCCTTCATTAACCGAAGGCACAGCTCCTCCTGCCATGGTAGAGCTACACACTGGACAGCCACTGGCAGCCCCACAGCTCCTTCCACAGCCTGCAAAAGTTAAGGACAGTGCTGAGTCAGAGCACCAGAGCACCTGGGGAGACACAAGACAAAGTCCTGCTATGACTTAGGCTTTTTTCCCCTCTGACCTCTTTTAGCCTCTTATCCCAAGGGTCTCCATAGTGCCCTCGGTAATGCTTCAGTTCCTCTTCGTCGGCTCTCGTGACCGTGCTGACGGGCACAACCCCAGCAGGGAAGTTCAACACATTGTATAAATTGGTGTAGGATGTTGCAGCTGGAAAAGAGCATGCAACATGGCAAAAATTAGTGTGCTGGGTCAGCAATGACTTTCTGATGATGATTTGGGTTCCGGGAATTGTAGACTGGAGTTGGTAGACATGGAGAGACACTGAAAACGTTCTGCCTCAAAGGGACTTTTGATGGGGAGGTTTGAGGGCCACATGGCAGCTGGGACCAGAGACACCCCCTTGCATTCACCTATCAGTTGCGTGGGGATTACATCTGCTCTGGAAGAGACCAACATGAGTGTTTGATCTGATTCAGCCTCCCTTTTCCTGGGAAAAAATCCCAGATACCTTTTTGAGATATTCCTGCTGTCCAGTTATGTAACAATATCTTGGAGATGTTGGATCCCAAGAGGTCATCACTAGAGAGATGGAGGACCCCGACTGTTTGTGGGAAGCTACAAAAAAATCCCTTCTTCTGCAAGTCACAGGCAATGAGCCTTTCTGCTCTTTGAAATGTCTTGGGAAATGTGAGACAGCTGCATTCAGGAGAGCCTGGCCCTGTACCAAAGTCTTATCATCCTTCTGACAGCTACTCCTCAGCCACCCAGAGGAGACCTCTCCTTTGCTTGTTTCCACAGAGGGAAGACCAAGCACTGTACGTGGTCCATGGAACGTCCCAGAGACCAAAGTATCTTGCTCTAGCTCTGCCCACAGACACTACCAGGGGTGTACCCCGAGACATCTCAAATGAGATTACCAAAGAGCTTCCCAGCATAGCCATGGTTAAAGGCTGGCCCCAGTGCAGGACAAAGAATCACATCCAGCCTTAGTTTCCTCCATTTGGCAATGAATTCAGTGCGGTAAACCTGGAAGGAAAGACAGAGGAGATGACAGAAGTTGGACAGCAGTGGTAGATTGGTGCTGACACATGGGAAGAGGAGGGGAAAAACCTTCCTGGTTACAACTGAAACAATAAGATAAAATCTGGGCTGTGCTTTGAAAGGGCCAAGGGACTTTGTTCTTCCATGCTTAGGTTTCCTGTCAGAATACCATGTGTTGTCCAGACATTAATGCTAGGTGTGCACTTTGGACTTGATTTTTTCAAGTACTAACCCAATCCTTCCCATGAACACTTTTGTTTTTGAATTGTATTGAATGGAGATCAAACAGCAGTTTGAAGAATTATGTCTGGCTAACTAAAAAGTCACAATTCCTAAAAGCACTGGTTATTTTGGTAGAAAAATCTAGAAGACATGAATCCAAAATGTTTCCAAAAAACCTTCCTTCATTCTGCATGAGGATAAAGGTAAGGAAAGGAAACAGCAAGAGACAGCAAGGCAAGCCCCAGGACATCCCCACGCAATGCAGGAGGCACAGCTTCAGGATTATACTGCAGATCCTTACGAGATCTAGGTTTCTAGTCTGGTTTCTAGTTTCTACAGCTTTGCTGGATATCAGGTAGCGAAGGAATCCATCCTCAAATTGCTGATCCAGTTTGTCTTAGCAAATAGACATGGATGGACCACAGTACGGTTGTTTCTGCAACCATAATCTGGTTACATCTGGACATATGTCCCATGGTCCAGTCCCTGTCTCTGTACAGGAGTCTTCCACATCCCTCACAAAAGCACTGGCCTTGGGGCTATTTTTGAGTCTGACCTCAATTTCCACCTGCAGCCTGAGATCCTTCCTGCTGAAAGTTCAACAAATGAGATGGAAATACATACTGTTAGTGCAGTTAACCTGACTTTTTTTTTCTGAGAGAAAAGCTGGTCAATAGCCAAAAGTTTTGAATCAGCTCTTGTTTGCTTGCATGTGAGTATGATTTCACTGAACTAGAACAACTGAAAATACCTTTGAAGCCATCAGACCTTCTAAAGAGTTTTCTTCTTTTTGGCTTTGGGGAGTTTTTGGTTGGTTGGTTCATTTGGGGTTTTGCTGTTGTTTTTGTTTTGGGTGGGGTTTTAAAATTTTTTATGTTTGTTTGTTGGTTTTGGTTTTGCAGGGTTTTTTTGAGAGCAGGAGGGAAATCTGTTTTCACCTTAAAAAATAACCAAACCCATTTCCATCCAACACTTCCACTGGCCCAGTGACCAGGCAGCTTCGTAGTTTTTCCTCTGCCCTGTAATTTGTCAGAGCAGTGTGCCCACCCATCGAGTGACTGGCACGGATAAAAGCTGGGTGGTGCATGCTGGGGTCGTGTTTCTCCTCAGGGAGGATTGTGAGAGTGTCCCAGAAAACACAGATCCTATCCTGGGGGAGGACACCAAAACAGCTCAGCCTCCTCAGCCTTGCAAAACACCAGCTGAAATAGGATACAATTGCTCTCTATAAATAGACATAGGAGCGAGGCAGCGGAAAATACCAGAGAGGAGAGGTGCTATTTAAACTCAAGGACAGAAATAAAACGAGGATAAACTGGAAGGGAATAAAGAGCACAGGAAACGTAAGCGTTTCCAGCAATCAGAGCAGGGATGAGAAGAGCCAGTCAATAAAAACAAATGCAAGAATAAACCCCAATCAGTTTAAAAGAGGAACTCAGTTTGTAGGCAGCACTGGACACCGTCATTCAGAAGAAAGCCTGCTGTTCTGTGTCTCTGAACTCAAATGAGTTAATAAGAAAACCATCTAAGCCACAGAGTTCACAACCATAATTTTGGACTCCTAGTGCCTCTGTTTAATAGTTCAGCTACAGCCTTAGTTCATAACAATACCACCTAATGTCTGAAATGAAGAATTTGTGCCAAGAAACAGACAAGGGAAAATAAAATCTAATTTTTAGTGGGTGTTCTTATGCTACTTTTGCTGAGACAACACAGGGCAAAGGATGATGATTCATTTCCAACCCAAAATCCATCACAGAGCATGAATCAATTCCTTACAAACTTCAGAGATCTTTCACAGTATTTAGTAAGCAAAAAGGAAAAGAAAAGTTATACATATTACCGCCACTGCTCCATGCTGATCCCAGAGGTTTTTGGCAGATCTGAAAAAATGGCAGAATTAATCAGCTTTGTGACTATGGCTACAGAAAACAATTAAGAAAATACACAGACAGCCCATTTTTATGAAAACCAGATGACCCTTCTGGGAACATGTGATGCCGTCACCCAGCTGATTCCACTAGGTGCACATGTGCTTATAGCTACATCAGTTTATGCCAAAGCATGCCAGAACACCTAGGCAAAAATGGTGTCAGTCTTCTAAAATTCATTCGTTCCCAATTTCACAGAATCACAGAATCAGTAAGGTTGGAAAAGACCATAGAGATCATCAAGTCCAACCTATCACCTGTTACCTAATCTAATCTAGTCAAACCTGTTACCTAACCTGTTGCCATCCTATTACCAACACATCATCCATTTGGTGCATCTTTTCCTCTTTTGGAGGTGCAGGTACCTCGCATGACACTGCACATGCATGCAGAGACCTCTGTATTTACTTGGCACATGATGCTCTGGTTATCAAAATCCATCAGATGGTGTATTCTCATATCTCTCTGTGCTGATCTCTGTGGAGTCATCCTAGCTCTGTCACCAGAGGGATCCTTAAGCTCTTAAAATAATCTCTGGCTGAATAGCCCTGGATAACACAGGTGGTGTAGGGGCAGCACATGTTCCTCTGGCTCAGCCTGTACTGTATAGACTCATGACAGGGCTTTGCATGGCAAGCTGGCATCTACCTGCATGGACAGGTGGACACATCCAAGTACACCCCCTTTCTCTAGAGCTACTTCAGTGTATCTTACCCCACTCCACAGAGAGCGCTGAGATCCCGAGCAATTCGTGGGTACTTTTGGAGAGAAGAGAAGAAAAAAACCTTGGTGTTAGTCAACAACAAGGCAGCTGAAATAGCTGTCTACCATGTGATTGCATTTTAGGAATGCTTCTTGTCCCAGCAGAAGTAGCTCTGAAGAACTGCTGTAAGGTTTCCAGTGAAGTGGTTTTACTCTCACATTAATTTATACATTTAATCATGACAAACCATACAAATTCTCTAGACCACACTGCTAGTCCTAGTCACATCTTCCGGATGTGAGAATGCTGTTTAGGTCCTTGCTAGTGATATCCATTCTCCTGGAGCTCATTGCTGGATGAACTGTATGGCCCACAGGTTTCCTGAGAAAGGATAATATTTCAACCTCCCCATGCAGAACTCCCCCAAAAGACTGAAAGACTTACTTGATAAGTTTAGCCTGTGTTTAGTGATTAAGTGTATTTCACTATGAAGCCCATCAGGCACTGAACAGAAAGCAGCAAAGCACTTTCAGAGTGGAGCAGCCTATCTCCCCTACCTTCCTATACATGGAAACCTTCCCACTTTGCTAATATCCTGTAACACTGAAGAGACACATCCACACACTTACTATGGGTTTCAAAATTATAGCCAAGATCCTTTTCACCAGAGTAGGAAGCCTGTAAGTATTGAACTGGGATTTCAGGTTGGGATCCACAATGTCTCCTTTGCTGTAAGGGAAGAGAGAGAAAAAGTCAGGGCAAATCACCTGTGCCAGAGCTACAGCAACCGCAGTGCTGCTTCCAAGGCAGAGTTTGCCTTGGAAGGTTGTTGATAGAAGACAAAATCTGCCTATCTGATCAATAGATGCAAACAATGAGGTTTGTAAATGCTCACTGCAAAAGTTACACATAAATCAGTACTTTACTGCCTCTATCATCAGTGCCATAAAAGCTCTGGAGAGCTTTTATGCACAGCCCTGGGCATGCTTCACCCTGAAAGTAAGCGAGTGGCTGAGTAGTTATTGACCACATTTACCCATGTGTGTGAATTGGCTGCTGCTCATGCTGAATTCATCTGTCTAGATGCTTCTCTGCTGCTCATTATTTAGTTTGCACCCGCAAGAATATAAACACTCTGGATGCAGCCACTGGCTATAAAGTGTTGAGTCACATCCCACACCAAAACAGCAGTTTTACTCACAAGCAGTCAACCAGGTGAGCAGCACCATCTGAGAAAATCCCTCTGGTGAACAGCTCATCTACCACATAGTCAATCTTGGGCGGTGCAAAAGGAACAAGCTGAAAGAAAATCATCCCCATCCAAGAGACAGCAAAGATGAATGATTCACAGAGCCCTCTGAGAGCATCCCTGCCTCACCAGTGGTGCCTGCAAAGTGGTGGGAAGCTCAGACCATTCTTGCTGCTGCAGGACAGCAAGATCCCATTTTCAAAGAGACCTGGGTTATCAGTATCTGCCTGCTGTCCTTTCCAAGGCAGAAACACTTGTGACCTGGCACAGGCTCTACTCCTCTGTCTGTTAAATAAGAATTCTTAGAGGCTTCAAAACACCTGATTCTTTTAATAAGTTTGCATCATTGGAACAGCTTCCATGTAGAAATCCCTGCTGGTGCAATCACAGAATAATTTAGGCTAAAAGAAGTCCCTGGGTGGTCAACTATTTCAATCTCCTTTCCACTTACCCACCAAGAAATCTTCAAGCTGTGTCTAACAGCTGAGGGAGCACAGAAACTGTTCTGAGTTCGATATTTATGGGAACTCCAAACACGATGGAGAAAACAATGTGTGGGGTGATTTGCAGTACCATAAAATAAAATCTTCTGATCTGCTAAGCCAGAAATACAAGTGTGATCACTTCAGTTTGGGAAACAAACCATTGCATTTGCCTTCCTCTTTTATGGGAAGCAAAAGTGAAGACGGAAAGTGATTTGTCCAAACTTTGTAAAGAGCAGGATAACTGCACTAGGCAGGGAAACCCACCGTATGCCCTGCATCCTGGAGGAGCTTCCTTGTCTGCTGGATGGCCCGTTTCATACTGGGTGAGGGCTGGAAGTAACCATCTCCTTCATAATACCCAATGCGAAGAGGCTTTGAACTGGTGTAAACCTGTGTGAAGAGGAGCCATGACTTGTACACATGAGACTGGACTGTTCCCAGGGCCTGAGGAGGCAGGAATGGAGATCTCCTGGGTTAGAGGAATGATGGGAGCAATAGGGCTGGTGAAAAGCAGTGCTCTTCAGAGCACAGGGCTGCAGCAGTGGTCCTTGGTATGGTTTTTCTGACACCACCTCCTGCCTGCCAACCCTGCTGTGTGGCTGCTTCTTGTGGTCACTCACGCTGGATGTCCTCTGTTCACAAGGAGACATGGTTCCCTGGATCGTTTGCTGTATTGTGACTTGAAACTAGATAGGAATCTCTGAGATCTTACTTTGTTGCTGGGCAAGCAGAGACATGGGATTGCCTCTGAGCCTTACCTCCTCATCAAAGGGGATGGGGGGCACAGTGGGGTCCAGCTGGAACATCTCCTCACAGAGCAGTGCCTTCATGCACAGGGCCAGGCTGTCCACATCCCTCGCCATCGGCCCCAGCATCGCCGTCACTGCAAGGACAAAGGTGCTGTCACTAAAGGCAGATGGACTGGTGCTGTCTCATAGTTACTGGTAGGGGTCCAGCAGGGAAGAGTGCCAGTAAGGCCAGGGAAGATGAATGGGCAATGAGTGTAATGTGCAAGGAGGTCCAGAAGGGATAATGTGTCAATCTCAGAGCAGAGGCAGCCTACTAAGGCTGACCTTCTGGACCAGGCGTCTGCAGGCACAAGGAGGGAGGACTGCAGCATTCCTGCCCACAGCGATGCCACCTGGCAGCAGCTGAAGCTGGCAGGGTCTCCTGGCAAAATCTCCAGTGAAATATCCCAGGCCTTTGGGATGCACATGACACCACTCCTGCTATGTATTGCTTGCCTACACAGGTGTTGATTCCTTTCTGCGCACATACAGCTAACACTTGCCACCATCCAGAAGAGAGTAAATGATGCAAAAAGGTGTAAAGGGTGCAAAAATAACACATGGCTGTTCTAATAGGTTACTAGTTTGACTAGCCATGAGACACTCAGTTGAGCAAGCACACTTGCTGGCATTTCAGTAGTAGGAGATGTAAGAAGCAAAGTTTTGACAATAGCAACATGTCATCTGGATGTACTTACCTGACTGCATTCCTATGAGAGGAGAAACGACACCCTGTTTGCTGGGAACATAATGGGAGAAGCAGATTAGCAGCAGATCTAGCTGTAATGCAGGTCACCATGCTGGGCAAAAGGCCCTGCACTTTCTAGGCTAAGAAGACCTCCATGGTCTGTTAGCTGCTGGGGGCTAATCCTCTCCTTTCCACCATTCATCTAATTCCTCGTTTATGGACAAACCACCTCTGATAAACAGAAAACTCCTACAAGCAAACCAAAGGCTGGAAAGTATCTGAAAAGGAGGTGACCGTGCAATATTTGCTTTCAGCTTCTTGGCCTGGGCTACTAAAAATAGCATAAGTCTTTGTTGTGCAAACAGGTAGAATTTGTCTTGTGACATTAGTAGAGTCTTTAGCCCTACCTGACACGAGGGCAGATTAGATGCTAACTTAAGCCTGGAGGAAACCATGGACACTCTTGCAAAGTTTCATGCACTGTGGGGGACACCTTGCAGTCTGCAGAGTGGGTGGAAGAAGAGGACAGAAGTTGGGATATACCTTATCCTGTTGCCTGTGGGTTTGAGCCCACACAGCCCACAGAAGCTGGACGGCAGGCGGATGCTGCCAGCTACATCTGAGCCGATGCCCAGGATGGAGCCTCCCCCTGCAATCAGAGCTCCCTCCCCTCCTGAGGAGCCCCCGGGGCTCTTCTGGTGGTTGAGAGGGTTCAGCGTCTGGCCAAAGATGAGGTTGCTGCAGTCATAGCTGGGGAGAAGAAGTTCAGCAGGTGAGTGAGGTACTTCTGTCTCTGCAAACTAATAATAACAGGGCATACAGCATCCATAGAGGCATGAATGTGGAATTAATCTCAGCAGGTAGAATCAGGATGAAGTAGATTTGTTGAGACAGCTGAATTTAAGAAGAGGTATCAAATACAAGAGAAATCATATCAGATTGAAATCAGGAGGCAATAAACTCAATGTGGATGATTAGCTTGGACAAGGGTGGGAGCTTGCCCGCACTCTCTGTGATAGCAAGAGTCACGTGTCACAGCATTTTCAGGAAGGTGAACATGCCATTACTTTATCATTGTCTGCGGGATGTTGGTTTTCACAAAGGGGATTGCCCCCTGGTGCTTTAGAACCTGCACGATGATGCTGTCTTCTTCTTTCACCTGGCCCAGAAACTTCACCATCCCTCCAGAGGAGATGTGGCCCTTGGGGATGAGAAATAAAGCTCTTTAAGTACAGGAGAAATGTTGGTTGGAACTGTGACAGCAAGAGATGTAAGTCATAGTGGCTCCTATGGCAAAGTTCCTACTTTTCTCAGTGTTCTCAGAGGTAGAACAAGACCTGACTCTCCCAAGGAAAAGCAGATCTGAAACCCTTTGAAAGGGTGTACCTTGCAGTTAATATGGTCCTTGATGCTGATGGGAATGCCATAGAGCAACCCCTTCTCCTTCTGCTTCTTCAGTTTCTGGAGCTGATCCTCGCAGCCATGAATGAAGTCTGTCACACAGTTCACCTCCCGATTCACATCCAAGGCCTATCCAGAACAGAGAAGAGCAGCAAGATAGATGGAACAAGACATTACTTACATTGAGTTTTCAAGCTGAAAATTCAACCTCTTCAAAGCTTCAGCATTTATTAGTCAGATTCTACCTATAAACTTTAGATGCTTCTTTCTGGAATAATTTCCTGCCCTGGATCTCTGTCCTACTCATTTCCTGTAAGCCATGCTTCAGGCACCACAATACTGACAAATTGTAATCCTTAGCATTGCTGGTTCTCTCAGCAAATGAGCTCATTTTTAATATGAAAGTCCCACTGTGGAAGACCCTGCTGCATCTCTGCCATGCTGGAGGTACCACTCACTTTGTCCATGTAGGAATAGAGGACACTTTCTGGGGACAGGGACCCCTCCTTCAGCTTTTCCGCCAGCTCCACCATTGTCAGTGAGAGGATGTGTGCGGTCTGGGTACCTGGGTTCTGCGAAGGGTAGGAAATTGGGTGCAGAGGGAAGAAAACAACAGAAAAGACTGGTGTTGAGGCTGCAAATACCCAATTCTAACATCTGCCCAGCAATCACCTTGAACGGAACATTTTAGAAGACATGCCCTGTAGAAATGCAGACCTCCCACAGAGCACTGCGTGTGCTGGAGCAGGGAATTTGCTGATGAGGAATTTGCTGAGTTTTAGTTCGTAAAACCAGAACCAAAATAGGCAGAAAACTGCTCCTTGACTGGAGGGTTGCCCGAACCTGTAAGAGTGGTTTGACCTGTCTCTGCTTACTCTCCTGCAGGTCTTCAACCCCCTTCTAACTCTAACTAACTGAATACCAGTTTCAACCAGCTAAAGTTTTACAAAATTTATCATTAACACAGGGAAAAAAAGTGTGTGAGCTGTGTGCAATCTCCCCTCCAAGAAAAGAATAACAGTAGGTATTTATTATGGGTTTAAGACAAATTCCACTTTCAGAGACCTGACCTCCTAAAATCCAAGTGCTTCTTTACCTGGGCATGGGCAGGAGGAAATGGTTTTTTGTCACCAATGTGCAAATGCTGGAGGGATGTGAAGCCCCCTTTTGAGGACAATGGAGCAAACGGTCCCCATGGAGAGGCACAGGTAAGGAGGACAGGAGACAAAATGCTTGGCAGTAGGGATGAACGAGGAGAAAGGGCATAGGAAGGTCTGGGGTGGTGATCTGATTGAGAAGGTCATAAGATCCAATACATCTTTCATCCTCAGAATTCCAACAGGCTTGTATTAAGAAATACTTCCTTTACACTGTCTATTATGGGAGAGTTTTTTGTGATAATGGAAGGTGATGACCCTCAAAAAAACATTGGATTGGTGATGCTCCAAAACACACATGAGCCATAACCACGATTCAAAGTGGGATTGATCAGAGCTCCCCCATTTCTTTGATTATCTAAATACAATTCCTTCCTCCCAAACACATTCTCCTGAACTTACCTCTTGCTTAAACCTGCGAGATGCCTTCTCCATTCTCTCCAGGGCCAGATCCCGAGACCTCCTTGCCTCGTCCATCTTCTGCTGGACCTGCCTACGTCCCAGCCATTTCAGTAGCACAATGGCTGCAGCTGAGCTGCAGAGCAGAGCTGACAGGGCACGAGGGTCCCCCCACAATGCATCTAGGACCTGCCACAGTCGCTCTTGGGTCATGATTTCTCTTGTAGTCCCTTCAGTTTGGGTCCAGCTACAGACACCTGGGTCTCCCACCTTCTCAGGACTGATGAACGCAGACTCAGTGACTGCCTGCTGTGCAGGATCAGCTCTGAAGCAGAGTTGCTTTAACAAAGTCCAGGAATTAACATTCTAAACCATGGACTTTGAAAGGGTCTGCCTGCTTGAGCAACATTGTGCAAAGCAGTGTGTTCATCTTACTCAGTTTAGGGGTCTTCCCCAGGGTAGGGGTATCTGCCAAGGCTGTGTCTCCCAAGCCACTGGCTGCTGCTGTATCTGGCTACACACAAAGCTGAATGCCTGCAAAGCCCAGCTCTGGACTATCCCTACTATACCCATATTGAATAATTAACACTTAAGATCATTACCTAGAGGTGCTCAGCCTCTGTCCCCCAGGCAGCATTACTTTGAGCCTGGGAAAACACAGTTCTACTTGTTCTGGGGAACCTCATGCAGAGAGTGAAACTGCACCTGTACATAGGTGTGAGATAAACAGAATGAAGGTGCAAGCAGGACAGGGTGACTCCGGAAACACAGTGTGGAAGGAGCTATCAGAAAGTGCAAAAGTACAACTGCTCTGTATCATTTTCAAGCCAAGCCACTTCGAAAAGCCTTTTGGCAACCTGGGTCAGTGGCTGAGCACTTTTGAGAAAGCCCCTCTGACGGACCCAGAATCCATCCTGTTCACCAGTTTCTAAGCCACTCTCCAGCAGAGGATGAGCTGGATCACACAGTCTTACCAGCTGCCCCTTGCCATGGGTTCTCCCCCTGTCCAAAGGCTGTCCTGTGGCTTAGTGCAGAAAGGAGTTAAAAAATTAAGCGTCTCTCAACCCTCAAGCATTAGCAAACCAAAAAGGAAAGAGGGTGCAATGCAAAAACAAACAAAAAAGGAAAGAGGGTGCAATTGCAAAAACAATAGGACACAGAGAGAGTGATTGCACATTGGAATGGACTGCCCAGGGAGGTGGTGGAGTCACCGTCCCTGGAGGTGTTTAAGAGAAGACTTGATGAGGAGCTTAGTGACATGGTCTAGCTGGGGGGTGTAGGGCTGGATGATCCTGTGGGTCCCTTCCGGCTCGGAGTGGCCTGCTAGACTGTGAGGGAACTAGGTTTGTGTTACCGCTCTGGGATGTGCGTTCAGTCTCTGTACGGGTGTTAGATGGTGAGTTGGACTAGATGATCCTTGTGGGTCCCTTCCAACTCATAATATTCTGTGAATCTGTGAATCAATGAGAAGTCATTGCCAAGATGCAAGGTAACCTGGCCATATCTGGGGAGATACTGGCTCTGCTCCAGGCAGCAGGGTAGCAGAGCTTGTAAGGGGACTGCATTCAGGTAGCCATAGCTGTGGTGGAGAGGTCTTGTTTAGGGATCAAAGAGAGTGATCATGGTACCATGTTACCTTCTGCCTATTACACACATGCCCCATGCAATTATTCCTGTGGCAGCAGGGAGGGAGGTTGGAGAAGAAATTGTTTGCTGAGCACAAAAGTGAGGAGGATCGTCCCTGTTTGGACAAGGAAGGCAACAAAATGAGCCAAAAGACTCAATATGGATGTCACCAACCAATGTGGTCTTCACTGCCCCGTGCCAGCCCTAGTGCCCTAGCTTTAGTGCTGCCATTCATATCAACCTCTTGCTGTCTGGGCTGGGAGCAGCCTGCAGCTGCTCAGCAGCTTTGGCACAGCCTGATGCACTGTTCTATGGTTGTGGCTTGCTGGAGGCTTCCCATGAAGAATAATTATGGGTTCACTGGTGGCTCCATGGTTTGGACTCCTGCACCCTACACACCTCTGTGCCAGGGAGAGAGTACTTTAACACTGATGCAGTGCTTGGCTCTCTGGGAGCATGGGTGGATGTGGCATTGCCTTTCCTGGGACACGCTCCTCTATGCTTGAATTTTAAAATACAAACAGATAACTTCATATAACATTCTGTGTGTGGGCAGAGAGCACCTGTAGCTGATTAAAAACCCCACCCAGGCTATTCTGGGGCTTGGCTTTACATAGCATTCAGTCATGGGATGCCTAAGGCTCCTTCCTTCCTGTTTTCAAAGCCTGTTGATAAAGAATGGGGGTCCTGGGAGGTGCTTTCTCCTTAGCTGTGATAAACATTCTCCCAGTACTTGACAAAACTCCATGCTTTTGTATGCTCTGGTATAAAGAACAATAATATATCAAAAACTCCAAACATTAATCCTGCCAAAGCTTTGTTACAATCTGCTTTTGACATTCCTGGATTGGGAAAACACTTTTGCACTGTGGTATTCCTTCCTGGAACACTCTTGGAAACCTGCCGGGAGCACCCAGTGCTGCCAATGCCAGTGACAGTGGCTGCCAGCTGCTGGAAAACATGGAATAGGCAAACCATGAGGAGAAACTGTGCAGGGCAGGCTGTCTACCATCCATCTAACTCTAGCACGCTGCTCAATACAGACTTCAAACTGAAAGGAGGTGGATTTTGGTAAGATTTAAGGAAGAAATTATTTACTTTGAGGGTGCTAAGGCACTGGAACATGGTGCCCAGAGAAGCTGTGGATGCCTCATGCCTATTAAGTGTTCAAGGCCAGGTTGGATGGGGCTCTGAGCAAATGGGTATAGTGGAAGGTGTCCCTGCCCATGGCCAGGGGCCTGCAACTAGATGATGCCTTGGTATCTTCCAACCCAAACCATTCTGCAACTCTGTAATTTTTCCTTTGTGACAGGCAGGGTGCCAGCAGCCCTGTGCTGTGGGAAGCAGGCCAGCTCCCTCCTTGCTTGCCAGAGTCTCCATGCAGTCACTGCTTCCCTTCAGATTGCTGGTCTGTGCTAGGGAAAACAGCAAATTCCATCCTTGGGGAGCTGAGAACAGAGTCCCTGTTCCTACAGCATTCCAAGCAGGAGTCTGAGCATCTCAGACAAAACCAGTCTTAATGCCTGTGTTTCCCTATTTGTAAGAGAAAGATCATGGTATTGTGTTTCCCCTAGGAGGTGTTCCACCCCAATCCCACACATGAATACAGATGTGAAATAACACTCCAATAATCAAAGTACTGTATTAGGACAATGACTGGAAGAGCTCCACCACTGCAGAGCTCATCCTGCTTCCCCTTGCACCCCAAAGCCAGCAGCAATCCCTGTCATCACTGTATCCTCAGTGAATGAGAACATGAGTCCTGTGGGTCAGATGAAAGGATGACCCATGTTGATGTTAGCTGGGATCCTGCTGTGGGTGAGCACACGAGACTCAGAAGAAACTGTTCTTCTTCAGGACGAGCGTCTCCACCTCCTTCATGAACCGCAGGCACAGCTCCTCCCGCCACGGCAAGGCCACGCACTGCACGGCCACGGGCATCCCCACACTGCCATGAAAAGCCTGTGGCAGAGAGTGGGAGAGGGCATGAGGATGTCCAGGAAAAGGGATCAGAGTGCTTGTACCCCTGGGGAACCTGGCACTACTCACCTTTGCCAGGGTTCGGTCCCACCAATCCTGATAGTAGCCCTTGTAACTCTTCAACTCCTCCTCGTCCTCATCTGTCACCATAGTGACAGGGACTACGCCAGCAGGGAAGTCCAAGGCATTGTAGAGCATGGTGTAGCTGACTGCCACTGGGAGAGAGGGGGAGCTTGCATTGCCAGCCTACCACAAAAAAGCCTTCACCCGCCTTCATGTACACAAGGTTCCAGCTCATGGGGCACTTGCACTGGGAACGCAAGGACTGAGAGATGGAAATTGGACCCTTGGCTCCCACATGCACTGGAGGGGTTGTCCTGGGTGTACACCACGGGCTGGGACTGCAGCTGTCCCAAGAGCCGAGCTCCTCCCACTGCTGGCCCTCCCCTCACATCCCCAACTGGGATGTGAGAAGGCAAACTTCTCATGGATACTGACAGAGTGCCCTATACTGGCAGGGGCACGCTGGAAACAAAGGTCCCCCGTCGACAGTCCTACCTGAGAGCTTCCCAGGGTAGCCAATGCTGAGAGCTGGGCCCAACATGGGACAAAGCATGACATCCAGATTCAGCTTTTTCCACTGGGCAATGAACTGGTGGCAAAAGTCCTGAGAAGGAAATGTGCCAGCGGTCAGTAGGGTGGAAGTACTGCCCTGTGGCTGCCAGTTGAAGCTCTCCTTGGGCATCCAGCCAGGTTCTCAACCTTTCCCTGGGATCAGCCAACAGACTGCATCAGGCCTCATTCGGATAAAATCCAGCAATGTTTTGCTGCCTGGCCAACAGCCCACCCAGCACACAAAACACCCTCTCTCTGGTAAAGCAGAGTAGGGAAAGACTGAGTGCATGGTGACCTGCAACAAAGTCCTGGGTCTCGAGAAAACCAGAATGGAAAAAAAGGCAAGTCTGCTGTGGCTGATGGCCTACATTTTCAAGTGTAGGTGTAAAAAATTCAAGGCTGTATCAGGACCATAGACATGTTTCTGTGTTGTCCTAATCTTTAAACGTGCTGAGAAATTGCACATCTAAGTGTGATCTGTTGAGGAGTGGCATGTTCTCACCTTACACCACCAGTGACCTGATCATCTACTAACCTTGTTGTGTGCTGAATATGTCCCTTCCCAAAGAGAAATTAACCAAAAACTATCTAACTCCAAACTGCAATACTTTACCTCAATTTCCTGATGAAGACTCCAGACTTCATCTACTGTGCTGAAAAATGAAACAAAACCAACGAAAGACATCAAAACATGTTGTCAAAGAGCATTTTTAGAGGCAAAGAAGAGCAGCAAAAGGCTGGGCATAGGTTAGCTCTGCCCCTGGAGCTGCAGCCAAAGGAAGAGAGGACTTTGGCACACTGCTACCAGATTTGAGTCCTTTCTTACCACTAACTGCCTGTTGTAAAGCAAGCCTCCTTCCCTGGGCATACACCTTTTTCCTGCCTTATGGGGTCCCTACCCCATGGGATGATGGATGCATTAATCAGTGCTGAAGCCAACATCGTATTTCATTCTCATAGCCTTCATCCACTTCCTAAGAGGCTGTGAGCCCCTGCTATCATTCCCACCCTCAATACTACAAAAGTTTCCCAAACCCAGCAGGGTTATAGTGTTGACACAAGCTGCTCAGTTTGCTCCCACCTCTGTGTTTTCTGCCTTGCCTTCTCTCAGACATATGCAGCTGGGGCAGTGTCCCTCATGTGGCAACCACTGCTCCCCAAAAGAGAAATTCAAATCGTCACATATTTGCTCAGACTCAGATTTACTCACTTTGTTCTCATACTTCCTATGATACTTGAAAATCGAGGCACCTGAGAAGAAGAAAGTAAAAGAAAGGAAAATAATTTAAGTGGATCCCAGCTCTGTCCTCTGAGACAGCTTAGTCACAAATACATGTTGGTTACTCAGTGTTCAGGTAGGACTTGTATTTTCCCCAGACTGGGGAGAGAAGGAACATAAATAGCGTCACTGCAGTTTGGAGATGTGTCTGAGCACAGGAAGTAATGCCTAAAGACTTCTCTATGATAAAGCCTTACTGCAATGGGAGACAAGTGATTCACCACATATTGCTTAACTGTCTATGGTAGAAAGAAATGGACCTTACGAAAGGCTTGGCAATCCAGGAGAGGACAGTTTTCAGCCAGTGTGGTGACTGTGCCAACCAGAACATCATCCCTGTGTTGCCTTTCTCCATCTCCCCTTTGCTGAAAAGGAAAGGAGTGTTTAGCTGAGCAGTGTTAGGAAGCAATCACGGCAGACCAGCTTTCCCAAGGCAAACCCCTCTGAATAGCATATCTAAGTGACAAAGAGGTTTGCTCCATTCCACTGGGCTCCATTCTGACTCTTACAGTATTTCTAGGATGTCAGCTCCCAGTCTCCTTTCATTTGTCAAGGCTAGTAAGAATTCCAAAGAGAACCAAGATTCAGCTGAATCACTTGATGTTAAGCTCCCTAGTTAATCCCAGGGCCTACTAACAACTACCTACATCCAGTGGATTTGCTACCTGTGTCTATATGCTAGTCAGACTCTAGGGAGGATTATTACAGACAAGAACTAATCCTACCAAACTGCTCCAGGTCATACGTACAATTTCTTGCCAAAGGAGGTGCCTCCATCTGCAAACATTCCCCTGACGCAGAAGTTAAAGATCACATAGTCCACATTTGTGAGTTCAAAGGGAACCAGCTGGAAGAACAACAGAGGAAGGTGTCAGTGGCACATGCACAAGGAAACTATGTCGGAGAAGCCATCAAGGGGTTAAAAAGGGCTGAGCTGGGCTGAGGATTTTCTGACAAGCCCTCAGGAGAGCCTCCAGCATCTGAGGCCACCACATCCTTCCCTGCCTTGGACCAGCAACTGATGAGTCAAAAGATGGGCTTGGCTCCTTGATGTCCAAAGCTCCTACCGTGTGACCGGCCTCCTCCAACAGCTGCTTCGTCTCCTGAACTGCACGTCTCATGGCAGGGCTTGGCATGGTGAAGAAATCAGTTTCATAGTACCCTATACGGAGGGGCTGCGTGCTGGAATATACCTGCAGAGCAAGGTAGAACGCCAGCTGGAAAGATGCCAGTGGAGCCAGGAGTATATCCGTGCCACAGGGCAAGTCTGGAAAGCAGCACTTGCCTTGCCCACGTGCCCAACCACGGGTTGGGCATTTTCAACCTGAGTGACGGCAGCTCTTCCCAGAGACTTCCAGCCCATTTGAGGTCCTATACCTCTTCATTGAAGGGAAGGGGTGGCACTGTGCTGTCCAGGCTGAACATGTCCTCACACAGGAGTGCCCGCAGACACAGCGCCAGGCTCTCCACGTCTTTTGCAATTGGGCCCACTGCTCCAATCACTGGAAGAGACCAAATGAGAGAATTAATGGCTAGGGGTCTTACAAGGGCATGTTCTGCAAAAGCAGGACCTCTTGGCATCATCTTATCTTAGTGTGGTGTTGGTAACAGTTCCTCTTTAAGAATTTTACTGGGGATGACTAGAAGTGTCTTCCCACCAGCAGGTCTACCATTATAGATCCAGAGATGTTATCTATCAATATGTGTCCTGGTGTCTCCATTTCATGATTTACAAAAAAATAAACAAAAAACTTTGTCAATCAGGACATGAGGACAACATGTCTTTGACTGCCACTCCCACCTCCCACAAAAGTGCCAGACAAGGAAGCAACCTGTAGGTTACAGGGTGTGTTGTGGTTTATGTGTTACACGAACTGCTCCTCTCTGGTCATGCATATTTCAGTTTCTCAGAAATCATGACATGGGGGTGGCCCTCTGAAAGATTCCCTGAAGGGGAACCTGCTTCTCTCTAACGATGTTGGAGAAAGTGGCTCATAACCATCTGAGGGTCCTTCCCCCCCTTGCCTTGCTGCCCTCCCAGGGGGACAGACGTCAATTCCTACCTGCCTTCTGCCCAACGACTCCAGCCATTACTCCTCTTTTACTGCAAAGAAAAGAGACACAAAATAAACCAGATGAGTAGTTTTCATTGAAGGGAAAGGGTCTGAGCAGTATCAATTAAAATGGACGATGCAAAGGTTGGCAGAAGGAAGAGCCAAGGGAAAGCCCAAGAGAGACACATCCTAGTCCTGGGGGATTTAGTCTCTGTCAGCAATAACAACCACCTCCTTAGCATGCAGTTTCCTCATCCCTGTTCTGGGGAAACCAATGCTTCCCTCCATATAGGCCGCAGAAAATGTCCAGGCAGGAGGAATAAATGAGCCTTTCCTAGCTCCTCCCAAGTTTCCCCTTGTCTACAGGAGTAGGATCATCCCAGCACACTGTTGATAGGGTAGGTCTTACCCAGAGACATGGCTGCATTTCTCACAGTACCTGAGTCTGTTTCCAGTGGGTTTGAGTGCACAGACCCCACAGAAGGCAGCAGGAAAACGCAGGCTCCCTCCTATATCCGTTCCAATGCCTAAGATGGACCCACCTCCTCCTACAAGGGCCCCTTCTCCACCAGAGGAGCCTCCGGAGGTTTTGGTGTAGAGCAGAGGGTTGCGTGTCTGACCAAAGAGTAAGTTGTTGCAGTCATAGCTAAAGAGAGAGAGAGAGAGATTGAGAAATGCAGGTACTGCTGCTGTTGAGCCCAGTCACTACAAAAGACCTTGAAAAGGTAAGCAGGTAATTCACTAG
Organism: Pitta sordida; assembly: GCA_013390025.1. NCBI lineage: Eukaryota > Metazoa > Chordata > Aves > Passeriformes > Pittidae > Pitta > Pitta sordida. The sequence continues at coordinate 942,061 of WEKX01003740.1, read as the reverse complement.
TTTTTACCTTGACAGCACTTAGTTTGAGGGAGCTTCTCAAAGCTCCCATGAAGACCACCAGCCTTTTCCTGGCAGTCCCAGGCCCTGGAAACACTGACAGTTAATTTCAGTTGTCATTAAGCCTATCCCAGGCAGAACCTCTGGCAGGACATATATATCAAGCCTCCTTACTAATGTATCTTAAGTGCTACACGAGAGCCAAAGCTGAGCCCTTTTTGGGAACAGGCCAAATGCCAACTGCAGTGACATTTGACATAAGACTTCCTCAGGAACTGGTGCAAAATCTGATAAACCCTGGGGCAACCTGTTTGCATGGTTTTTTTGAAACATGGTCAGTTGTTGCCACATTACCTTAAGGATGGCACTTCATAGGACTTGGGCAATAGGCACCCACAGAGGGGCTTTGCCAGAACTCACTTGGCAGGGTACAGGGACACTAACATGGTGGCTGCCCAGCAGAGCACACATGAGCTCAGCCTGTATCAGTAACACCTAGAGTGGTCTTGCCAGATACAGCAGAAAGTTTAGGGGCAGGATAATTCGAGATTGTTAGCTTAATTAGCTTCCCCTTCCTAGAGTATGTGTTTGCACTGTAGAGGGAACAGGATCATCTCTGAGTGCTTATTTAAAAAAAGAAAAAAGTTATTTAAATAATACCCAGCACAGGAAAGAAGGGCAATAATTCCTCTCCTCTCCCCTCCCCTTGCTTCTTTATTTCATTTGGAGTTGCAGTTAATTTTCATCCCCAGTGCAGATGTGTTTACTTTTTAAAGTGAAATTTACAGACACAAAGGATGGGGACCAGGTGTTGTTATATCAAATGAAGTAGGAAATGAGAATGAGACTTGATAGAAACCCTCCCTTGAGATGAGGGAAGGAGTACTTCTGCTATGCTGACAGAATGGAGCAACCACCTACCTGATGAGGGACTGGGGAACATTGGTTTTGACGAATGGAATTGCTCCCTGTCTCCTGAGCACCTGCACCACCACGCTGTCCTCTGCTGCTGGTTTATTGAGGTTTTTTATAAAACCCAGTGTGGAATCATGACCCTGCAAACACAAGACCATGAGGTTTCCAAACTCTGCAATTTCCCCTGCCCCCATATTTTTATCCATATAGTTAAACATATACAGACACCTCTAACAACCCACCCATCACACACGTGTTGCTTAGTATATTGCTAGTAAATCTGACCAGACTTTTCTGTTGGCTCATATGGGAGATGGGCAGCAAACCCCCTCACGTGCCAGGGCTGGCCATCCCATGTCAGCTATGACAAATTCAGCCAAATGCTGAGGTCAAACCTCCTCCTGCCACCAAACTTCAAACCACAGGGATCTCAGGATACATGCAAAATCACATTGCAGTACCTGGCAGTTGATGGAGTCTTTGATGCTGACTGGCACCCCGTAGAGCAAACCTTGCCTCTCTGCCAGCTTTGCTTTCCGGAGCTGGGTCTCGCTTTCTTGCAGATACTCCGTGATGCAGTTGGTTTCTGTGGCGATCTGGAGGGCCTTGGGGAAAGCAGGAAAAACCCACAGGTGAGACACAGCCTGTAGCACTGTACAACAGTTCTGTTCTGCAACCCCTTTTCCACCTCCCCATCTGAGCAGCCAGTATCAGGGCAGCCCTATCTGCTCCTTTTGAAGACATTTTCATGCCAAGCTTCAAAATTATTTCTGGAGACAGAGGGCCATAGCATCAGTTGGTGTGAGGGAGGCACTCAGGCCAGATGAATACCATGGACTACTGAATTGACTGAGCTTCTAGGGGGGCATAAATGATAATCCCACAGAGGGAACCCAGGAGGTGATCAGGACATTATGGAAAAAGTAGAGAATGAACATGAACACCGAATTTTTGAGGTCCACCAATCCATTTGGAGATGGGGGAGACAACAGCAGCACTCTGCAACTTACCTACAGGTATACACGCCCTGGGAAGGTGTGAACTCCCTTACAAAGTATAGGCTCTCCAGATGCTGAGTTTGCTGCTTCTTGTTGCTCCAAACCAAGCTGAGAGCTATGGCAGCCAGATGCCTCACTCACAGAAAAGCACAGCAGGGCCCATCAATCACAGCAGGCAGTGACAGCTTAGCAGCATTTTAACCAGGTTGGAACCTTATGCAGGGCTTCTCCTCCCAAAAGCTAGCCCCACTGTAGGTGAGATGCTGCCCCACCATCCTTGCTCCTTACCCTGCCCACATAGGCATAGAAGACATAGTCCAGAGGGAGGGAGCCATCACGGAGTTTCTTGGAGAGCTCTGGCAAAGGCAGAGATAGGATGGAGACAACGTTCACAGAAGGATGCTGCGGGAAAGGTTGAACAGCCAATTCACATCTCTACTTCAGCTATATGTAGTATCTACAACAAGACCACATCCTGCTCTACCTGATATAAGTGAGCATGGTGTGAAACCCCTGGGGGCAGTACTAGCCCAGCCTTTCTCAGGCTATCTTCCTGGACAGAGCAGTCTCACCAGGCACATGCTGTTTAAAGTAAAACCTCTCATGCAGCCTTGTTCAGACAGGTCATGGCCAGGTCTGGAACAGCTTAGTGCAATGCTCTCTGCTGAACTGCAGTCAGAGTTTGCACAATGGTTATAGAACAATGTGTTCCACCAAGATATGAAACCAGATTTGGAGGCAGCTCTTCTCCTGGCACCACCAAGATATCCCACTGGGAAGCACAAAAACCAGGGAGCACTCTCAGCTGACTGCAGTCAGAAAATTTTTGAGTCAGCAGAAGTTTCCTCACCACCTACTAAATACCATGAAAACATATGAAACCTCTCCCCTCACACAGTGCAGCGTCCAACTCCCCTGGACTCTGAACCTGAGTGAGTCCGCTCCAGCCTGAGGCCAGGCTGCCTGACGGGATCGCGGAGCACATCCCATCCTAGCCCATCCCTCCCTGCAGCTGCACTTTGGCCTCTGCTGATAGCACATCGCCTCTCGCCTTTTCCAGCTGCCCCCTCAACCAGCATGAGCCTCCTGCCACGTGCCGGGAAGCTTTCAGACAGGGATTTTCCACTCGGTGACCGTTATCCCGTCAACACCTGCTGCCCCGGGCGGCGTTTCCTCCCTATCCCTGCGACAGCGGCGACCGCTGCGATGCTGGGCAGTACATGCACACACTAACTCGGAAAGGGAAAATTACACTGAATCCCCGTGGGTATGTGTAAGGAGCCGGGATACCGCCCGGCAGCCCTACGGGAGCGGCTGCCCCTCGCAGGGAGGGCGGCACGGGGGATGCGATGGGGAAAGTGTCCAGGTGAGGAGCCCCCGGCGGGCACAGGCGGCTCGGCTCGCCCACCCTCCAGGGGTGGAGTGGGGGCTGCGGCTCCCGGCACTCACCTGCTCCCGAAAGCGCCAGGCTGCCGTCTCCATCTGCACCAGGCTGCGCTCCTGCCGCTGCTGCGCCTCCTGCACCCGCCCGCCGCTGGCGAGAGCGAGGCAAAACCTGGGGAGGATTCCGAGAGGGAGAGGGATTGAACCAGCCTGCGGCTCTGCGAGCGCAGCGCGCGCAAGGGAGGGGGAGGTTCGGGAGCAGGAAGAGCTCCTGGATGATAGCTTAGCCCTCCGTGTGCTGGATGCTCTCTATCTGATAAATTTTATTTGTTTTCCCGTTCCCGGAGGGAGGCTTTGTTCTCGCCGTAATATTTCAGCGCCCGTGCACAGAGTCTTGGCTTGGAACATCAAAGCAGCAGCGAGGGGAGTCCCAAAAGTACCTGACTCCTTTGCATTTCCTGGAGCCGAGCAAATGTGTGGGAAAAAGAAACAATAGGTGCCCAGGCTGTGCCCAGTGGAGTTCACTTGCCACTGGCAGAGCATGAGTGTGCCTGCACTTTGCGGGGTGCCGCGGCTTCCAACAAAGAAATCTGACATTCCGGCTCTCCCCAGCCTTGCACTTCGTTTGGAGGGAAAGTCCAGAATAATTGCTTCGTCACCAGCCCTACATGGGGTCTGTCCTTAAAAAAAACTTCACCGCTTCAAAAAGTTTGTCAGCAAGTTTTTCAAGCTGTCCGGTTTAGATACTGCCCATGAGATTGTGAAAAACCTGTTGGGATGATCGGAGATGTTTTCTCAGTTACTCTGCCTCCCAGCAGAATGAGCTGTGCCTAAGCCACCCCCAGGCAGATGCTGAGCTGGAAAATGGGATGCAGTTACATGCGCCCAGACTTGATTTTCCTGGCGTTATTGCTCAGGCCCCTGACTTTATTTGCTTCAGTCTTCAGGATCTCAGGGCTACTCTGGCAGCACCCCAGCTGCTTGTGCAGTCAGAGCCTGACTCCCTCGGAGGGAACTGCTGCACTGTACTTACACCATGTCCTGGGGCTCTTTGCTAAAGGGTGTTGAAACCTCAGAAATACTCAGCCCTCAATGAATTTGTGACCTATGGCTTCTTGCTCTGTCAATATAGCTGCCTGTTATCTGGTCAAGGAAATTACATGCAGGAAGCACAATTTTCCCTGCTGGTTTTTTTTTTTCCCTGCTCCTTGCCCCCTCTCCTCCCCGCCCCCTCCCCCACCCTGCAACTTTATTCAGACTGTGGGGCTCAACGGATTATACAGCAAAGTGAACTCCTGAGAGCACTGCAGTCCCTGCTTGCAGACTAGTCGCAAGAAACTTCAAGGGGAGTGTGTTGGTGGGAGTGCAACACGTTGCGTGTTGCAGCGAGTCAGGAGGATGCAATCAGCTCAGTGTTGGCAAAGGCAGATACCGTCTCCAATCTCTATCTCCTCATTCCCTCTTTCTCACCCTGGAGGCTTCACCTTGCACTGATCTCACCCCATGGCAGCACAATGCCCCAAACAGGGCTATTTCCTTGCAGACTGTAAAATCGGGTGCACCTGAGGTCTTCTAACACTAGAACAAGACAGGTGGGGAACTTTGGAGAAACAGAAGTTAAAAACTAGTTCTTGTGGAAGACAAAATTACTTCTCCAACTCTCTTCCCCATAGTTTAAACCCTGCTTGAAATACTTCATACAAGAACAATTTTCAACTTCTGCAGTTCAGCTTGTGAAAGACAAGAAAACAAAACAAGAGTGTTATGCCGGGAACACCTGCACCTCCAGGAGCTGCTGCTGGAGGCTCTTTTTCTCCCCTTTCCTGGGGAAGTGTATGAGGGTGAATAAGTGAGATTGAGCCATCAGGCAGGACAGTGGTAAGGCTTGGGTCTCTGCTGGGGCCCGCCAGCTCCAGGAGTTTAAATCAGAGCATGGGAGATCCAAAAATGCAGCAGGTCTGTGCTGTGACCCAGCTTCCAGCAGAGATGGGGGAGCAGGTGACACAGAGCAGAAGATGGGGGGCTCCAGCTTACACAGGTGGTGACTGGGGACTCCCTGTTCAGGAGGATGTGCCTGGGGCTGTCTAAAAGAGGTAAAATGGGCCCGGTCTTGCTCTCCATGGGCTGGGGTGGGGCCAGCTGCTGGCTTGTGATGCCCTGATGTCCCTTTGGGACCCTGGTGTGTCCTTGCCAGATAAGCAAGTGGGACTTTTCTGCTCTTATGTCCCTAGGGCTGTCCATACACTGCTGCAAAAGGGGCTTGAATCTTGGGGTGCTGGAATTGAGGATTGATCCTACCCCTGCTCCTCCTCTGCTTCATGGCAGGGCTGGAGCCTGTGGCTAAGAGAAGATGAAAGTATCAGGTGGATCCATGAAGGCATCTTTCCCCATTGTTCACACACTTCCGTTTGTCCACAGAGGTGTGACTGGCTGAGTGCCACTACACCCCAGAGACGCTGTAACGCTGCAGTTACCAAAGGAGGGGCTGAAAGGCGTCATCTTCTGTCTGTGACAAGTCACGCTAGGTCAGCTAGACTGGCTCGGGCTGAAGGACCAGCTAGTTCCTGCTGACTAGACAACAGAGTAGTGCGAAGAACATGGCAGACACACACTGGTCTTTTCCTTAGCACCGTGTCTGAGTGTCTGGAGTGCTGCAGTTTCTCAACCCAGAGGTTAGGTGAAGTTACTAATAGCTGTGTGCACACACAGATCTTGTGTGATGCAATACCATTCTGGCACTCACAGCATCCTGCAGCTGGGAGATCCACAGTTTATCCACGTGCTATAGGGAAGCAGAATCTCCTCTTGTCCTCCCACGGCTGATTTAATTTGCTCCCCTTGTTTCCAAAGAGGAAATAAGAAATTGTTCGTTATTCACCCAGAAATTTTACACTTTTGCTCTTCCATTTCCCCCTACTACTTTTAGACTATTTCCTAGAGGTTAACAACCTGGTGCTACCACCAGCTGCCAGTCACCCAGGCTCTAGCCCTCTAGGGGAACATCCACGGTGTATTTACAATAGAACAGTTCTCCTTTACCTTGTAGGTTCCTGACTCTTGAGTGGGATTAGTTAATATGATGTGCAAGAAGGTGAAGCAACTCCTCTCAGAGCTGGAGTTGAACCCCTGCAAGAAGGTTGTCCAGCAGTTTGGGCAAGAGGTAGAGTCACATGTGAATGATTCCTTTTGCTCCTGTAAGAAAAGTACATGTTTCAACCAAGTTGTTTGCTCTGTGACACTTACATTGTTCACTTTGTAGTCGCTATTGCTTGTAGAAGATGCTTGTCCTCCTAATTGCTTGTGCTCCAGACGTCTGTCAGTGGGAGGGCTGATAGCTCCCAAATCTGCTTCAAGCTGGACTGACTGCAATCAGTTTGAACACATGGTTTGTGCCAGCTTTGTGGACTCTGTTCAGAAGCAGATTAAGGAGTGCTTGTGTGTTTTCTCCACCAGCAGAATGGAGGAGGAGCTGACCTGGAAGAGCACCAATCTTGCTCCTTGTGTACCTGGCAGCTGTAACATGGCAGCTTGATGGAGAGTAAGGAAAAGTTTTAGAGATCATAGCAGTAGGGTCCCTATGATGGAAGGGACTTTTTGGGAGATCCCTAAGATTGCTTAAGACTTTAAGACCTTAAGCAACTGTTTTCGGCCTCTGAAAACCTCCGTTCTATATGAATGAGGCAGTGGGGACTTATTTCTAGTAGTGCTTGCGTTAAAACAATCTGACTCCAAACAGTTTTGCATTAAAAAATAAATCTAAAAAAAAGGAGAAATTTTAAGTAAGTAAAATTACTCATGTAGTTGTTTTACACAGCTGAATGGAGATAATTTTATTGGCAATTGTGAGTGATTACAGTATTATCTGCCATCAAAAAAGTTATTTTTTTGAACGCTAAAGGAATTAATGATACATAAAACTGTGCTTAGATTGAGTGCATTCATCAGCAGAAATTCCTCGTGCTGGCACTGCTGCACTGTAATTACTCTGTGTGCTCAGAGGAAGAGAGGAGGAGATGGGGGCTGTTGTGGGTCCTGCTATAGATTTACATACACTTATACACTGAGCAGCTCTGGTGCTTGGGCAGGGAGAAGGACAGCCAGGGCAGCAAAGTTGGTGAATGGGGGACAAGATTCACCCCTTCTTTTTCTTTATTGTGCATTACAGAGAGAAGAAGGGGAGTCATCTCTGTGTTTAAAACTTTACAGGGTGAAGCCAATATGGAGAAGATGGTTAAGCACTCCTCAGAATATGAAGACATGAGACCAGTCTTTGTAAGATGATGCCTCATGGTGTGGTGAACGGACAGAACCAATCCTGTGGTTGCAGGGAATCACTGCCCGGTCCTGGGAGACCGATGGTGGTGGTGGGAATGGTGGAGGTGGTGTCCCCAAGGCACAGCTGCTCAGACCACATGCTTTGGGAGAGCCCATTGTGCTGCCACACAATGCCTGGGAGCATGGGTATGTCTCAGCAGGGATGGGGTGAGGAAATGTAGAAGAAATGCTCGCCGGCTTGCTCCACACCTTGTGGGCCTTTAAGGGAGACATGATACTGGGGCAGGTTGTTTACAGACTGGGGCATCGCAGGAAAGGCTCTTGCAGGGATTGTGAGTAATCTCTGCAGAGCAGCAGAACACTTGCCATGATGCAGAGGATTGAGAGGGCCTTTTAAAGGAAGAATGGTGGGTTGTAGCCCCTTTATGGAGCCCATGGGCCCCCTCCACTGATGGACCCCTGCTCTGCTTTAGCAGAGAATCTAAAACCTTCTGTGATCTCTCCTCTCTTTGTGCACAGCTTCCTTCTGAGCTGAACGGTGAGCTAAATCGATAAAGAGCAAAGAGCCTTTTCAGCCCAGGGAGAACACCAAGTGAGCATTCCTTGCTGCACCGAGGAGACAGCGCTGCTGGATAATTTGGCTTTTCGTGTGTAACCAGCAGAGAGCAGGGTTGAGCTGCTGTCCTTGCAGGAATCTCCTGCTTGGAATCCTTTTGAATCCTGAAACTCTGCGCTATATGCTCGGAATTTATGAGTGTTGCAGAAGCAGAAATCCCTTTTCGGGCTCTTGGGTGATAGGACAACCTGAGTTTTGTGGGGAGCAAGCGTTTTGATTTCAGGTGGGTTTAAGTGCTCTTATAAAATGCTGTTAGTTCTGCCATTGATCCATCTGGGCCAGGTTGTTTTTGCTAAGGAGGACATCCCGGCAGAAATTGATCCAGCAAACTGTCAGTGCTTAAGAGACGTGCAGCTCTGCTGCTGCCAGGATTTGTTGCTGTGACCTGAAGTCTGAAGTCTGAGGCCTGAAGTCTGGCAGACTGTCTGCACTTTTGAGTAGAACCATAGAATCTTTTGGGTTGGAAAGGAACTCTGATGTCCCTGACTCCAAGCCTTAACCCAGCACTGCTAAGTGCACCGCTACATCGTGTCCCTAAGTGCCACATCAACACATCTTTTAAATACCGCCAGGTTTTGTGACTCAGCCATTTGCCTGGGCAGCCTGTTCCAATGCTTGACATTGGAATGTATTGAGTGAGCAAGGGCATCTCCACACTCTCTGAATGCACATTGCAGAGAAGGAAAAGCAGTAAATATTATTTGAGTTTGAAGGCCCATGGGCCAAGTTTTGAGGTTAATAAGGGCAGCCTCAAGTTTAATTTTGACAGTCTTCTTCTAAAGTGATGTTATTCCACAGAATGGGGTCAGGATTTAAGTGGTGTCCTGCGTGCTGAGCCCTTGTGCACCTCTGAGTACGATTGAGATGAAGCCAAACCTCCTTGGCCACAGGCACTGAGGTTTTCCTTGCCTGGGAAAAAAATACACAAATCCTGAGCTTTTTTCTCTTCCACTTTCTTTTTCTTCCCCCC
>WEKX01003740.1:886659-932874 GCA_013390025.1 Pitta sordida | reverse complement strand
CCCCCCCCCCGCTATTTCTTTTCTCTCTTTCCTCTTTTTTTTCTTTTCTTTTTTCCCTGCTTTCTGAACAGGCCAGGAGAGGGAGACAGCCAGCCAGTTACTGCACAGCCCTGCACAGCTCAGCTCTCCCTGTTTACTGTGGGATGGAAGCTAACACACTTTAGATCACAGAATCACAGAATATTCTGAGTTGGAAGGGACCCACAAGGATCATCGACTCCAACTCTTAAAGCGCATCACTGCCTCTCTTGCGGGAATCAAACCCCTGGTCTCCCACATGACGGATGGGGACAATGACCACTGTACTAAAGTGGATTTTTTTTATATACATATTGATTTTCCCAGAGGGAAGATTTGATCTCTGCAAGCTCCCGGCTGATCTGCAATTTACATTTACATGAGCAGAGTGGGCATCGTGTGGGAGGGGAAAACTGAGGCACGGAACAGGACCATGCCTTGAGGGATCTAATTGGTGCAATTCTTCTTGCTGATGACTTCCTGGGCCCTATTGCAGGTTGTGATTGCTTTGTGTTGGTCAGTGTGTCTGAGGTGGGTCCTTAGGTGGTCTATAGGGGTCCATTTTAGTATCACCAGAGATGTCACCTCTCTAGGGACACACAATGCCCAATCCCAATGCACCTCCTGCCCTGCCCTTGCTGAGAGTCTGTGCAGTGTCTTGTACAACCAGCAGCTGGTGCCTTGTTCAACTGAGAGAAGTGAGGAATTCCACGTGTGCCAAACTGTTGTTGGTGAGTTCACCCCGGCACTGTGGAGGTGCAAGGGGCAGGGAATGGACAGGTAGTGGTTGGGGAGATCCTTGCCTTGATAATACGTGATCTTCCAGAGCAATTGGAAAGCCACATAACATTGTTGGCCTGTGCTCACAGCAGACAAGTCAATCGATTGATCCCTCCTGCTGCCCATGTCCTTCCTTTTCCTCTCGTGTCTCCTGGGCCAGCACCACCAAAGGACTGGTGAGATCACCCCTGTGTTGAAAAAAAATAAATAAATAACCAAATAAAAATGCTGACGTGGAGAAGTCAATCAGCTTTGTGTGGCCTTGTAATATCTCATTTTATCCGCGCCACGCTTTATTAAATTCTCATAAACCTGTCAATGAGGACAGATACCATTTCAGTTTACCCCATTAGTTCTACACAATGACATCGGGGGAGAGAAAGACAGGGAGGTGGGGGGGAGAGGCACTCAGCGTGGAGAAAAGAGGAATGAATTTAAAGAAAGGAAAAAAGAGAAACCCAGAGCCAAAACTCGGCTTCATGACAATAATGTAATAACATCAGTGCTCAGGGAAAGTAATTGAATTAAGTAGCTTTTGTTAATGGTTTTAAGATTTGGAAATGTAAATAATAGTTAGGACTCTTTAATGGGACTCTGGTTTAGGTAACTGCATCCCTGAGAATAAGAAATGCTTTGCTGTTTAAAATGATGTCAGATAGTTTTGTTACTCCTCCGGTTTCATGCCTGCAAAGCATATTTTGCAGTTTTAAAGCCGGGTGTGTTTATCATCTTTCCTTTCTAACTTCAGACGGAGCTTAATTCAGGAGTATTTGCATGAACCCTTCTTAGCCAGTCCCTATCAGTTATTTGCACCACCAGGAATAAAGTATTATTTCTCCCGAGCTGCTTTGGAGAACTTCCTGACTGCAGGGTTACTCTGCTCCGAAGCCTCCTGTCTATTTACATGTTCATTAAAGGCAGGCAGCAGCGATGCTCTCTGTGCTAGGGCCGGACTCGGCTCCTGGAGTAACACCACTGGGACCAGTGACGTTACGCCGGGCTTAGGCCAGTGGGGATGGAGGATCCAGCCGACAGGTAGGATGAGCCAGGCGATTTAGAAATTACTTTCATGGGAACTCGTTCTGCTTAAAATATTATTGGATTTTCATTTAGGAACCTATCAAAGTGCAAGAATAAAGTCTGAGCTGCCTAACCCACATAGGTCTAAACAAACAGTCCTCCCTTCTGCTCTGGGATCTGACGGCTCGCGGATTGGAAAAGGTCCTTCGGTAAGGCATGGGCTGAGTCTCAGGGAAACCCACTGTGCTGGGCAGAATAGAGGGCTTTGCATTTATTCAAGCTGAAAATCTTCCCCTTTGCAGGATGGAGGCACTCCCCCATCTGTGCCACAGGGATGTTGTCATCCCTCTGTGTCCGCTTAACTCTGCCTGCAGCTGTGTGGGCAGTAGCAGCTCAGGGACCTGCAGCTCTGCTCCCACCGTAAAAGGAGGTAAAAGCTCTCCCATGGCTTTTGCTCCAGTCCCAGAGCAAGTGACCACCTCTGCATATACCAACACATCCTTTGGGGAGCTGCCTTCTTCACCTGTGGCTTGCAGTGATCCCTACTAGTGATGGCTTCATCTCTGCTGCTGTGGCTGGAGACCTTTCCTCATAGCTGCCAGCTGCTTCCCATGCAGTGGGATCTCAGGACCTACACAGCCTCCAACATCTTTCACCATCACCCTCATAAACTCTCTCCCATCACCTTCCTAAGTCTTTCCCCATCACTTTCATAGGCTTGGCTACAAAAAAACCTAAAAGCCCTAAACCCAAGCCAAACCTGACCCAGATCACATGGGCAAAGGAGAGAGCTGTCAGATTGCAATTGCCAAAATAAAGGGTTCGGATACGTAACACATTTCCCCAAGGGTGTTCCTCAAGTAGGTTGTTTGGAAAAAAAGAAAAGGTTCAGTTCCTCCTAGGGAATTTGAGAATATATTTCTCACTGCTGTCCATTTGCCAAGGGAAGCTGGGGTAGAACAGAGGAGTTTGTTTCTTCCCAAATGGGAATATAAAATAAGAACAAGAAGAATATTTCAATTAGAACAACAAATCCTCCACTATTCTCCCTTCATTAGAAGAGAAAATCCAGCAACTCTATTGATGAAATTCTTAAAACCAATCCCTGACTTAGCAATTTCCCTCTGCCAGATCCCTTTTTTACTGACCATGGTGCTGTGGCACTGGCCATAGTAGAGAGAAGGAGGCTGTGTGCAAGGTGCTGAGATTGGTGGCTTTCCTTCCTCTTCAAACAAGTGGAACTCTGGCCTCCTGCCTAGAAGGGGATGAGACAGTTACAACTGTAATTTGTGGCTCTGCTTTGCAAGTTGGGGTGCTCAGCAATGCAGCAGGATTACAGCTGGAATGACATTTACACAGCCCTGTAGACAGGGAAGGACTATTTAATTCTTTGAGAACCATTAAATAATTTGCCATGGTATTTTCTGCATAAAAAATATAAAATAAGAACAAGGCTGCAAAAAGTCTGTTGATGGAGGCAAAGTTTGCCACTGGGCCTGTAGCTCCACATACCATGAGGAGATAGGTGCTATATCCTATATACTGAAATCCACTGAGGGCTGTGTTGAACTGCCTTTTTAAAGTGCATCAGGTGAAGCAATGAAGGAGTAGGATAACCCTGATTCAAGAAATGGTGCAAATGAATTGGGAAATACGAATGCAATGAATAGGAAATGTGAGAGTGCTGCAGCCACTCCTGATCTGCTGAAACTGCATGTGGATGGGAGCCTGGCCCTGGCTGCAGCATTTTGTCCAATTAAGACTGAATTGAAGCTTTTTTGGTGGGGCTGTCCTGGTATTTTCTTCACTGACAAAGTCCCTGCTCAGCCAGGAGCCTGTTAGAAGCAGACAAGGAAAGAACAGCCCTGTGAGCCAAAGCAATCAGACTCCAGATGATTTACATGGAGCATGAGGGGCACCAGAAGGGCAGCCAGCCCAGAAAATGAGATTATAAACTTTCATCCCCTGTTACACGCTGGGATGTGGCTACAGGGTGGCCCTCTGGCATCATTCGGAGAAGCAGACATGGTCTAATGTTGAAAGCAGAAGGCTTTTGTCTCGGATTGGAAAAGCCCACATCCTGAGGAGAGTCTGAGAATATATGCAGTTCTTCCTTCCCTTCTGCAGCCTTTCCTGACCTATGTGCAGAGCCTGACACCTTTAGAAGCCACAGGAACATTCTAACTGGTCCCTGCTACACCTTGCTGTTCCCATGGCATGGTATGGAGATGTCTGTGAAGTCAGTGCAGTAGTGGCAGTCTGATGGACTGAGATGGTGGAAGAGAAGTCCTTCTTCCAGGTCCCAGGTCCTACAGAGTGTAGCACTCAAGCTGGACCCACTTCTGCAGCCAAACTACCTGCTCTGGGGTGGGTGATACCTGCAGGGCATCTCCCTGAAGTTGTTTACGTGTTGTTTCTTTTGGGGAAAGGAGAGGAGAAAAGAACCTGGAAGGGGAATAAAGGAGCACTAATGTGGATGTGCCAAGCTCCTCAAACTGATTTAGGGGTCAAGCCAGGTCAGTGTCGCATCTGAGCCAAGAAAATACAAAACAGTCCATCTGCTCACGCAAGTGTGAAACCTGCTGGAAGAGGCTTGGGTGTTTAATGATTTCCACCTCTGTGATGTGAACCCACAGGAAGCGAAAAGCAGCACAAAAAGAAGTCCCCAGAAGAAGCAGAACCTGATGTTTAATATGCACTGGCATGGAGGTGGTTAATAAGATAATCTCTGGACTCTCTAACACAAAGAGAAAGTGAGTTTTCTGATCCATAAAGGATCAGTCTGCAGGAAGCCCCATCAGACTCCTCAGCGTGAAATTACACCACAGCAGGGGGGTACAGTCCTGCTACTGTACAACATTAGAGAGATGAATTAGGACTTGACATTCATGTGCTTAATATGCCTATTCCTGGCATTATCCCACAAGGACCAGTCACCGCCAAGGACTTACGGTCACCGGGTCTAGGAAGGTATTTAGGGTTGCTCATTTGCTCGCTGCCAGAGCCAGGCTATCAGGCTTCCACATCTAATCTCTCAGCATCAGGAGCAGGGGGGAGCACAGCCTGGCTCTTCTATCTCCCATCAGTCTGATCTGGTGAATAACCACCGGGTGCGCCCTTGTTGCTCAAATAAATCGCAGCAATCCTCTGGACTGGTGAGTGTGGAATGAGGGGAAAAAAGACATGATGTACGTAAAATCATGACTTGGTCCTCATAAAGGGGGAAAGAGCCAACCCCAAAAGTATGTCTCTCGCATAGTTACTGCTAACAAAAATATTTACTGGAAAGGAAAGCCTCAGCAGATCTATATTAGAAATTATTCAAACTGGGTTTGCCTCCCCAGTGTGAAACTTGCTGGAGGTGTTCCTTGGACAAACATTGACACTCTGAGCTACTTTAGCAAACGAGCTTTGTCAAAAAGCCAGAGTATTTCCAAGCCCCAGGTCTGGGCTGTGTGAAAATTCCCGCCTGTTTGAACTCTGAGCCAGGACAGAGTACTTTTGGTTTGCTTTTTATCCTTGAAGTATTTTGTTGAGAACAAAATTTTAGGGGGAGGGGGAGAATAAACTCCAAATTCTGGAAGAAATAAAAAGAAATATGTTGGCTACAAGGCTGAATAGTTTTTGAACTGATCATTTTCCAAGAAAAAATCCAAATACTTTTTTTGTAGAAAGTAGCTCTCCTGCAGGAAATTCCTGATTTCATGGATTGTGCCGCACTTCTGGCAAGAACACTTGTGATCAAACTGATTGAAAAGCCATTTAATTGGAACTGTTTTCAGAATGAGCTAATGGGGGAAAGTATGGACAGGAGAAATAGATGAGAAGCAGAATCCTTCCAGAAGCTGATTTTGCAATGATCTGGCATGGAGAAAGGGCAAGAGCCTCCCCAGCATGAGGAAATCCTTGCAGTTGTGATCACATTGTGTGGCATGTGGGTGCTTTGCAGCCCACAAATCCTGCTTCTCCATCTCTCCTCTTCTACTGTCTTCCCTGGGAAAGGGGACCAGAGATATGGTGGGATCCTGGGGCTCATCTGACCATGGAAGGGGTGCTCAGCCTCAACATACTGAGCATCAACCTACAGGATCAGGCTTGAGCCTGGCCATACCAAAGCATCTTGTGCTGGATGCGGGAAATGTCCAAATTTGTACCCCATTCCTACAGCACTTTGAATATGGACACATTCTTGCTTACCCTTCTTGAGGAGAGATAAAGTAGAGAGGTCACTAGGCAAATTCAAGGACAATAAGTGAACTGGGACTCTAAAATGCAAAGCTGCAGTATCAGTATGGGGACACCACCACCATGCCTCTTGACTGGTTTCTCTTCTCTCTGTTAAAATCATGGCAACCCATCAGGGTGGAGATGAGGAATCCTATGGGCTTTTTTTTTTTTCCCCTTAGTCACAGACTCAAACATCCTGACATCAAGCCAGGCATGGACATGCTTCTTGGACACATAACGCAGACTCTGGTGAGTACAGTGCCATCAGACCAACCACACATGGAGCTAATGGTTGAGGTGGCTGGATACCCCATGTCTATGCATAGGATGAGCTTCCTCCTGTTGTTTTCTCTGCCTAATGGTATCATCTACGCTAATGATATGTAGTCACCACTCCATCTCCCAGATCTTCCACAAATTACTCCTCAAGTCCAAATAAACACTTTCAGGATGATACAAGAAAGGAGTCTTGGATGTTGAAAACTGCCCAATGTTTTGGTTGTCCTGTTGTCCAGACAAACCAAACACAAAGTGTTCTCAAATTTGTTCTGCTGACCTAAAATAAATCCCAAGAAAACATCCCTAAGTAAAGCAGGGTGTGGAGGCTGTGGAGCTTTGCACATGGATGATAAATTCTCATTCTCTAAGAGAGTGGCAATTTTTTTTAGTGTGCTTGGCTTTGTATCCTGTGAAATCAGAAGTCTCCCAGTGGGGCTTGGGTTTCATGTCTGGGTCACAGTTTCTACAGAAAGGAATTTCATTATGGTCTTGGAAACACTTAAGCCTCCCTGTGCAACTGATCTAGCCGAGCTTTTCATAACCATCAGGACCATGGATGCCATCAGCAATCAGGGGTGAAATTTCAAGCAACCTGAGAGGGAGGTATGAGCTTTAGGATGAGACAGGATCTCATAGTGAGATTAACATGGGCTGTGAGGGTAATTAACCACAGTAATTATTTACTGAAGCTGAGTCTCCTTGTTGGCAGACTTTAGATTGAACCCCGTTTCAAGGAGGAGTCAATTCACTGGAGTTCTTTGGGTTGTGATGTGCGGAGTGACAGACTAGATTATGAAGCTGAAACAGAGGTTTGGGGACCAGTCTAGCAGTAGCTGAGTCCTCAGGCCACACAAAGTGTGAGAAGTAAATAACCATTCTCAACATATCAAGTGACCAGAGAGAGAGAGTATCCCAAGGAGATATGAGACCTAGGAACTGCTAAAAGGGCAGGAAGCACTGGATAGCCTCTGACCAGCAAAATTCAAAGATTAGATATCTGAACCTGGGTCTTGCCCTGGTTTTTTGGGACACAGTGAAGGGACTAGTTCCTGCTCTATAACAGGCCTTTATATAGTTGCAACACGCATGTTATCCGAAATGCCCTTTGCTTTCTCCAGGTTAAACAACATCAATAGTCTCAATTTTTCTTTATGGATGCTGTTCTCCAGTTATTCTCATTTTTCTCTGGACTCTCTCCAGCTCATACACGTGTTTCTTGAACTGGTTGTCAAAACCAGACATGTTTTTCCATCTCAGGTTTAACCAGAGATGAGTAGAGAGAAGGTGCATCTTATGGCCTCTATCAGGGTTGTCCATGGTTGTAAAAGTAGCTGATGAGTGTTGTATGGCTTTACTCGAGGAGTTACACCAAGAATCTGTGACAGCAGTTGTGTAGGCTAAAAATGGAACATTCCTTTTTGACTTTTCTTTCTTGTTGAATGTGATGGAAATGTGGAATATAACTCCCGCCCCAACTTTCTCTGCATAATGCAATGCCAAAACTGCAATATGAGTTAAAAGAAAGCAAAATAGCTATTGTACGGTGGACCTCTGCATCAGTGAGCTATAGTCAAAAGTTTTCTGCATCAAATAAAATGAGTTTTGACATATAATTGCTGGAGAAAAGACCTGAAAGGACTCTACCATAGCCCATACTCTAATAATGGATGATGACCCTTCTCAATCCAGCTTGGCCCTTGAGTATTATTGGGGATAAACCTGATGAACTGTGCAACTAGAGCATCAATTAATGTACAAGGATATTCAAGCACCTTTGACAAACAGGAAGACCAGAACCAAGAGTGTGAAGATCTTTCTCCAAACCGCATGTAATGGTACAGCAGAGACAACAGCAGAGAGACAAGCATCTTTGACTTGCTCAAGGTCAAGGCTGCCCTGTTTCTTAACTGAAAGTTAATCCTTTAGTGTGGGTGTTGAGAGCTCTATTTTTAGGTCTCTCTATTCTTTTATAGCTGATCAGATTTTTACTTCATGGAAGCTGCTACACAGGCTCAGAGTACTCCTCTTGCAACAGCTTTTATTCAGAATAAAACTGCATTTTAAACATTTGGGAACTGAGGAGCATGATTGGGTGGTGTTAGGGCACCTTTGAACTCTTCAGATCCATCTCCTGTCTGGAGAAAGGCTGTTGCCAACACCAGGTCAAGCCGACCATGACTGTATTTACCCAAGTTTCACAGCTGCTAGAAAGGGCTGGGAAGAAAGTGCTGATGGAGTTGATGTGAATACATCGGTGAACTAGGGCCAGCAGGAAAGATAGTGATCCTGGGAGAGTTAGTAAGGGAATGCTTTTGCAGTGCTGGGGATAACCTAACTCTCTCAATTTTCTGCACTCTCTTTAATGATCCAATTTTTGTGTGCCTTGTTGTAAGTCAATTCCTCTTGAATCACGGTGTTAACAGCAGCAATTTGGGTTAGAAGGGTTCTTTGGAGGATGTCTCTCTTCCTCATATGTCACTTTGGTCATGCATGTGGAGTTGGGGTTGAAGTTGGACAGCATGTGAAGTTGTGGTTGGTAGGAGCTCAACCTTCTTCATCAGCTGCACGCTAATCAGAAAGTGGGTCCCTGATTTCTAGGAGACTGAAATGAGACAGGATGGAAACACTGACATTGTCCCCTGAATCCCACCTTCACCTTCATCAGCACAGCTGATGGTGCTGTTTTAATTACACATCAGAGGAGACTCACAGTTCTGTGGCAAATGTGAATGCTTTTCATGGGCTCAGATGGAGGCTCTTTCCAAACTGGCATTGATAACCCTGTTGGAAGCTCTTCAGGGAGACTCAGGAACTCAGAGTCTCCATGGGACTCTGAGCGCTGAAGGCTCCTGCTCTTTGTGGGAATTACTGGGAGCTCCTAAATGATGTTTACTCATTTCGTTTCCACAGCAAACTTCTTGTGTGCTGCTGAGCAAGTCCTGTAGTGTCTCCCCATTTCTGTTTCCTAACAGGAAAATGTCCTGTCCTTCTCCCACCACCTCCATCTTCTCCATTTAGGTGATGCACCTCTGTGGGGAAATGTTGTTTTTTCACACACAATGGCTGTGTACAGAGCTTTGCATCACTGGACTCTCCTACTTCCATGGGGGGAAAAAAGCCTCAAACAGGATAAAAAAGTAAATTTTAAAAATATCACTCTGCTGAGCAGGTTTGTGGGGCTGCTCTGCAGAGATCCAAAGAGGCAGCCCTGAGGAATGCAATCAGGACAAGGGGAGAGACAGCCCTCTGCACTGGCCCCCACCTGCCCCTCTTTCCCTCACTGTGTGAACCTACTGTAGATTTCTAGAATTTCCCTTTGATGTTTATCTCCCCCCAGTAATTCTCTTTTGGGGGATTTGCTAAAGCGACAGTTAGAAGAATACAGCCTGGAATAGGGCGGCCGAAGGGCGAAAGAATGTTAGAAACAGGATTAAGATCATATTCTACAAGCGGTTGTCAGTCACTGAATAGGGCTAAAGTTTCTTATCGGGCCGGGGTGCCAGAATGCCTTTGGATTCTTCTCCCCTCTTTCCCTCCCCTCTGCACAAGGCTTTCATAGTGGTGGGGAAAGCATAATTGTGGCCCTGAATGGGGAGGTGGGCACAGAATCTAGGAGAGGAGGTCAGGGGACTGCTGAGGCTGTCATGAGCGGGCAGCATGGGTGCTTGGGAAAAATAAAAAAAAAAAAAGCAATGGTGGGTAATGCTGAAATGACTGGAAGATTTTTAGGTACGAATTGCTATATTAAGGGATGAGTATTCGCTTTTGAAAGTCTCAAGCTCAGTTTCTTATTTTTTTTTTCGTTTTCATGGGATTTCATGGCTTTTGCTGGGCATAGGGATTGTTGGTTTTTTTCTTTTTCTCCTTCTTAAGGTGGGATTGGAATCCTGGTGGGAACTTAACTGGAAATATTTGGGGCTTGCTTCTGAATGTTCCAGATGATAGGAAACAGAAGTTCCAGAAAAGCAGAAGAATTTTGAAATACGGAGGGGAAAAAAAACAGAGAGTGTATTTTGAAAACCAGAAGTGTGTTTTGAAAACCAAGAGGCAAAAATAGTTGTGAAAGAGAAAAAAATTTGGAAACTTTTGACACTACTTTCATATAAAACAAAAACACAAACACAGTGAGCTTGCCTGGGCAGTGGAATCAAGTGGTATTAAATTCCCTTGTGTGCTCATTTCAGAAAGCCAAGGGCATGCTTTGATGCTTCCACCTGTAGAATGTTTTGGTCTTTTTTACAGATTAGGACTTTATGATCGAGATTTTGAGGGTGCCATTGTCCTCACCATTCCCAACTTGAAAGATGACAGATGGACCCATGAGAGCTGTCTCAGATGGGTATGTTTCACTAGAAAAGAAGTGGTTCTGGTAAAATATTCAGATTCCTTTAGGAAAATCTGGGTTTCGTTTGACTATGTGGGTGTGGAATGTTTTTCACTTGTTCTGCACAAAGCAAACGGAAACCTTGCCATCATTTCTAGTTTGTGTTGGAAGTCCTACAGGTAATGTCATTTCTGGGCTGCTCAAAATAGCTGAGGAGAGGAACAAATCAGCTTTCTGGGTCATGACTACCTGTAGCTATTCTATAATGAGGAATTGCATTTTTCTATAGCCCTTGCCTGATTTAAAGCACCAGGAAAACCTTGTCAAGAGACTTGTTGATCAACAAGAACTTTGTAGAAGCTGTAGAAATTCAGCAAGAAGAGCTCTTTGCCCAGAATTGGCACTGTCTGGGGAGAGATGGAAGTCAAAGGGGTTAAAATCCCACTCCGGGATTTTGTGAATACAAAAGCATTTCTGCTTTTAAATGAGTTTCTCCCTTGTGATTTACAAAACTCTGACAGCTGACTACTGAAGTCAAGTTGTCTTTTATGTGACAAAATCTTATTAATTACTTTAAAAACTCGATAATAACTTTCTTTATGGTCGTGGTTGGCAATACTGTGAAACTTGAGTGAAACAGAGACTGAGTGACGTTGCCATGTCCAAAAACAATGAGGTTCAGGAAAGTTAAATAGCCCACAAAAAATGATGTAAAATGAATTGGATTTTCAAAATTCCTCCGTTTTTCATAGCCCTTAACAAATAATGCTTTCAACTGAAATTACAAGGCTGCATTCTGTAGTTCTTATTGATTTCAATTGTAACTTTGCCTAAATAAAATGTACCCGCTTTTTTTTTTTGACTCTTTAAATCCATCATCCCTTGCTATTACTCCTGGACTTCATCAACTTGCTTGCCACTACAATCAGCCCTTGTTGAGTGAGGGCAGTCTACTTGCATGCTGCAAGGGCTCCTGCCCTAAAGGACAATACCTGCTGTATTTTTGCACTTAAAATTTAGACTTCCAATAATCCTTAGCCATTTGAAGTACCGGAATATGAACAACCACTCCTCATTCACGGCCAAAGCAAGGAGACAGGGTTTTGGGAGGAGAAGAGACCATCATGAGGGCTATTTAGGCAAAATAAATATGGTCAATGTTCACATGTATCGCTCACATATTCCTTCTCCCGTTCTGCCCCTGGGTCAGTGTTTTTTACATAAAGGTTTATACAGATGAAAACATGATAAATAGAGTATGCTAGTCAAAGAGAGCGTTGTTAGCTTCCTCTTACAGCCGAGGAACTCCGAGCACCATCAAATAAATGTCAGTGAATTGCAGTAACTCCACTGAGGTGAGTCAGGAATGCCCCTTCCTCAGCAAACTGCTCCCCAGGTTCCAAGAGCAGCGAGCCTGCTCCTTCCTCCTGGCTTGTGTTTGTCTATGGTTGTCCCAGCTTCTGGACACCCATTTCTGAGTGCAAGTGGGAGATGTCAGGGTCAGCCTTCTGAGGAATTTTCCAACTTTTGGAAATCAACTGACTGTAAAGCAGGGCTAGACTGGACAGTGTTAGGTTCATGGTTGGAGTCAATGGACTTAGAGATCTTTTCCAGCTAAAACAACTCTTGTTAATACTCATAATCCCAATTTTACTGTAATGTCTCTGTCTTGTGCAAAGGCAGCTTCATGCCAAGTCCCATCTTGTGACTCAAGCAGGTAAAGCAATATCAAGTATTTCCTATAACATCTGGACAGAGCGTGGTGCCCATGGCTCCGGGGTTGTGGGTTCAATCGCTGTGTAGGTGTTTGCTTGGGAGTTGGACTAGATGATCCTTTGGGTCCCTTCCAACTCAGAATATCCTGTGATCCTGTGATCTAATAACCTCTATAATCTGTTTGGCCCTTCTAATCTCCTTTCTTTTTTTCTTTTATTTTTTAATTATTTTAATCAAGCTTAAAACATCATAAAACAAGAGATGGCACCTTTGAAAGAGGAGAAACCTTTTTCAAGAGTCAATGGGAGATGGACTGTTAGCCCAAATCCACAAAAGAGAAGATGGTGGGAAATTTGCTTCTACCTCATAAATTCATGGTGCAACTGTCTGCCTTTAGCTACTTTTTGTTTTGGCATTACAAGCATGGTGCAAGTGCTCCTCATCACATCATTCAATGTCACCACCAGACTCATCCAAGTAGAAACCCAAATACTGAGTGTCTATCCCCATGATGTTGTCCTGTACCATGGCCATCTAAAGCCAGACTAATGGTGTTGAGCTTGATGGTGGCAACTAGCAGAAGCAAACAGCTCTCTGGCAGTGGGTGAGAGTCAGGGGGACAGCTGGGAACCTGCAAGGGGGACAGGCAACTCTAAACACATGCTTAAACATGGCACTATTTGCCCAATAATCAGTAACATGGAGAGGGCGACATTAAACAAAATAATAAATCGTGTGCTGGCCTTCGAATTGGATCCCTTTTTTACTTGGTTTTGCTAGGATTTATTCCATTTGACAAACCATGCTGTTTAGAATACAATAGTGGCATAATCACAGCCTGGGGCCCTCATTCTTCAAGATAATGGGATACTTATTCATCTAAGGCAGGTACAAGTCTGTCCTTGGCTTTCATTTTACACGATTACTTGAATTTCTGTCTCATTTGCAATAGGTGATATCTGTCAGAAAGCAATTTTCATCCAATTTAGGGTTCTTAATATTTTGTCTTTGAATTCCTTTGTTGTTGATTTTTCCTCCCCCCACTGCTTGACACACATTTGGCAAGCAACGGGTGGACAAGCTACTTTCCCCCCTCCGCCCCCCTTTTAAACAAATAAATAAATAAAGAGCATCCCCAGCCCTGTTTACACAGCTCGATGGTTTATTAGTTAAGCGTGACAGCACAGGAATTTTTCAATGCACAAGGCGTCCTGGCTGGTGTGTGTTCCACTTCATCCTCAAGAAAAAGAAAGCGGCGCTCACTTTTGTTTGGCCTGACAGACTGAAACTCCAGAGATAGGAACCCCTCGTGCCCCCAGAGATGTGCCAAAAAGTAGTATTTTAAAGGGCAGTTGGAAGGGCTGAGCTGAGGTCTTGATTCAGGCTTTGAGGTCTTAACCCCAACATTTTTTCAAGTAATGATGAATGATAAGCAATTTTTTTGGTCTCTTTTCCCCCCCACCTTTTTCCGCTGAGATTTTTTACAGGTATTGTTGGGAAACGAAAAGGGAAAAAAAAGTGGTCTACCAGCAATGTTCTGCTTAGTGCAAAAAACAAATAGATTTTTTTTTCAGTTTAAAGTGAAGTGAAATGGAGAAATATATGTGGCCATCTACTTGAACCTAAAAAGCATTTAGATAAAGTTCCAACTATACTTGGGATTTCAGCCCTCCCATATTCCCTGTGTGAAAAGCTCTTCTTTCCTTGTTTTCCCATTTTACCTTGCTTCCCCTGCCACCTTTTCTGCTGCTTTTGGGTACCCCTGGTCAATTTGTCCTTAAATTTTGATTTGGAAAATGCAACAGTTCTATCTCAGTTGATGCTATTCTTTCCCCTACTTCCCTTTTTCCTTGCTGAAAGCCGCAGGAACATGGACTGATCTGAAGCTCCCTCCCATCCCCGACTCTTGCTGACACCTGATGGTGCATGACACATTCCTGCAGGTAACACAGCCCTGCAAGCGTCCTGGGAGGTGGAGGAACTGAAAAATGCAGGTGGAAGCAAAGCAAACAAACACATTTTGGGAAATGGGGCTGAACTCAAAAGCACATATCTCGTCTCTCTTGGTTTAAGCCATTTAAAGGAGCTCTGTGCAAAGAGGAATTACTGTGAGGCAACTCAGACAGCTTTCTTTTCTCCATGGGTGTCTCTGAAGGCAAAACTAATTCAATTCTTCTGCTCCATCAGGTCTCCCTTCCATTGTTCCCCACTAATGTATTTTTTTTTTTGTCTTACTTCAGAAACATTCCTGCCTGAGTAATTGTCTCCAGCGCAGAGAGCAAGGAGAGGAAATTAAGATGTTATTGAGGGTTTGAAAGATATCTCATGTTTCAGAATGGATCAGAAAGCCTTTATTTTTCTCCTTTAAGGTGAGTCTTACAGGGAGGTGAGGCAAATATGTTTGATGGCTTAGCTAGGGTGGAAGAGCTAAAGCGGAGCAGGACTGGTCTTGAGGAAGTTGTGATGCTCCTCTCTTCTCTTGACACAGCAATAAATATGTCCTTAATTCCATATGTGGGTCTCTTTACAGCAGATAATCTCTTGGGGGAAGAGTTTCATCTTTGGTGGTCTCCACAGGACAATCACAAGAAGTTTTTACCAGATGGTTCCCAATTCTATCAGAAGAAGAGAGGAGGCATGAGATACCAGATATAAGATACCAGATGTAAGATACCAGAAGGGATTTTTATTGGTGACATGAAGCAAAACTGAAGTTTACATAACTTTTGAAGAGTTTTTTTGCCTTCAACAAACCCAGGCTGAAAGGAGCTGAGCTGCTTCCACCCGGCGAGTGATTTATCTTGTTATAGGAAAGTTCATTTTTCAACTGAAGAACGAGACTGTGCACATGAAAATCCATCAGCAAAGGTTTTTTACAGGGTAACACAGTGGATTTCAGTTTTTCTCACATGTTTCCCAGGGCATCTGTGGAGACCTGCATAGAGATTTTAAGCTGGCTTCAGACCTCTTTTGTGTTTCTCTGTTTCTTTTCATGGTGTCATTGGAGAGGTGGTCTGCTTTCCCAAACAGCCACCCTGGCCATGGCCACCAAACCACTGAGATGGACACTTGGCTTAACTCACAGAGCCTTTGTGATGCTTGTGACCTATTCATTGACTCCATAAGAACGAAATAATGGGGAATTTAGAATAAATATTGTATGTCAGATTAAACTGTGCTTGCAGCTGCCTTTGCAATAAGGGGTGGTGTAAAGTTTACTGTACAAAAATGATAGCTGAAAAGTCAGTCTGGGAGTAGCAGGTGCCTCATCTGAGCTTCGTGATGGTGCTCTGACCTCATGGGTCATCTCATGGGCGTCTTTCCATATAGAAGAGCTCCAGTCAGATTCCATCCACATGTGCCTGCCCTATAGAAAGGAGTTCCCCCATGTAATGATGCCCTCTCTAAGTGGGACCCCTCCTAGTTTGCTTGGCAGGTGCTGATGTGATCTTGCCTCTGTTCATTCAGTGCCACTGTTCTCCCCACTGCAAGAGGAACAACCCCATGATCTGGGGGACTTTTTCAAACTGCACACGAGCAGTGCTGGGAGCTGGACAGTCACAGTGTGCTGGAGTGGGAAACTGCTGCACAGAGTCAGCAATGCAGTGCACTTTATGTCAGTTTACATTTGTCAGTTTATTAAAAACCCAATAAGGATGAAGTTTGATCTCTAGGGAGATGAAAAGTCCTACCAACATCACCTTTTATTGGAGCTCTAGTTACATTGAAATAGCTCACACTGCTGTGTATCGGTTTGCCCATGTGTTTTCTTGTGGATACGGTGCAGTCTAACACTGAAATTTCACCTTACTAATGCAGAGAAAATGTGTTTGAAAGAAAGCCAAGCTGAAGGAAACCTGTACCTTGCTGGTGGACTGGATACGCTTTTTGCCTCTAATTTTAAGTGAACTAAGTTTGCTTTAGGCCACTGTGTTCCCTGCTCAGCACTTGTTGGGAAGCTGATTTGGAAAACCATATGGAATGGATGCTGCTGGAAGCCTAAAATTCAGTGAGCATGGTCTATAACCTGGTGGCTTCCAGGAAAAGCACAGCTGAGAAATGGAATTGGATTGCCCCAGCACTGACCTGCTCCCAGCAGGAAAACAAGTTGGGGTGCAGGTTTGTGAAAGAAAAGCAGGATTAGGGGCAAGGGTGCAATACTGTACCCCTGCTCCTAGTCCTGCAACACAGATCTGAGTCTGGGACTAATTTGTCTTGACTGAGCCACTCAGATGAACCCTTGGTAAATCAGGGCTTGGAGAAAACTCTTTCACTGGCATCTGTCGATGTCTGTGGAGGTCAGACAGCTAAACACCTTCCAGGTTCCATGTCTTATCTGGTGAGCCTAGTGCAGGTGAGATGCAGTCCTACCATTTCTGCAGTTGGACACTATCCTGCCACTAGGAAAATGAAAACATTTTCCTCCAGCAGCTGAAAGATGCATAGGACATGTTGCAGTCTGACATCCCACTGGGAGTCATACTCACCTGGAAATGCTGGTCTGACCATACTTGATGATGGGAGAAACTGGAGGAACGATGCTGAGGAATTTCCCAGGGCTGAGCTAAAAGCCAGCTTTCATCCAAAATGAGGCTACAAATTGTGAAGACATCAAGTAAAATGTATGCAACGGCCCCAGGTGATACACAGACAAAAGTTACAGGTATTTAAGCCACTTAGGCATTATTAATACATAGGTTTCTCTGACATGTGCCTTGCAGCAGGTTAAAACAAAAGACCAGCATGGTCCCTGCTGGCCTTTCAGCTCTTGAAAACAGAGGCAGCCCCAGTGTATAAAAGGATCTTCACTGCTGTTCTGGGGCTTGAATAACATTATGGTGACTTTGCATAGATTTTTTCCCCTTAATGCAAATAGGGAAATGATTTTTAATCAGGTAAGATAAGGCTGAAACATGATAGATAGAATTCAGCTTGTTAATGAAATACAAAGAAATAGCCTTTAGCTTCATAAACTATTCTTAAAAATAATTCAATATTAAAAAAATTGGTTCCTTTGGCTACCAATCATGTGAGAGAGCCTTGATGCAAATCTTTGTGATGAGTGCATTTCAATGAGTGTTTGAAAATATATATGTATTTATTTGCATTGATATGTTTATATGGCTTTACATATCAACTTAGTCAGGAAAAATTGAATAAAATGTCTCAGGTCTGGGAAATGAGAAGAGATTATGAAAAGCAGATTTAATGTAGCACCATTTTTTGATGTTTGTGGCACATTTCATCATATTGCCAGAGACACCCAATTACACAGCTTGCAGAGTAATCAGCAAATGGGGGATCTAAAGGAGAATATTAACTGTGGCCTTTTTTTTCCCCCTTCCTCCTCCTCCTTCTCTAGCAAATATTATGTTATGCTTTATGGAAATGGATCAAAATGCCACATGTGCAGTTAATACTGAGCTCTGGAGCTCTTTCAAATCTTATTTTCCCCCTCACATTGTATTTTTCTGGAACAAACCTCCTGATAACTTTAGGACATGGTCTTCAAGGCCAAAACATCACCTTAAACTTCTTGCAAGTTTGGGTTCCAGTTTTAGCAGGTGGTTGACTTTACCTCATCACCCTTGTGTGAGAGGAAGATTGAGTTACTAATTGAAGATAACCATATGCAAGGACGTCATCACAGCTCATGCATTGATTTCCCTTTTTGTGAAGGCGGGAATTTGCTGAGCTGTTTAGTGGCCTTGAAGGTCACAGATACTCCTTATCCACATGGCTTTTCATATTCAAAGCAGACCTGTAACTGCAGTGAAAAAGGAGATCTAATGATTAGTATTCCCCTTATTGTGGAAAAAAGCATCCATGGTTGGAGTCTAGGATAATTGTGGCTAATTGATACATTGGGTGCACGTGATCAAACGGACTTTGAAGGCACTGATGGAAGTGGGTCAAAACATTAGCACTAAAATTATTGCAGACAAGGGTTTTCCAAGTCTCTGCTCACATTCCCACTGTTTTGGTTCTCTGCCTGGTTTGAGAAAATGTAACTGTTCTTGAAAATATCTGGAAAGTTATTAATCATTGTTACAAATGCACTTGCATTTCCTTTCAGATGACTTTTTCCCATCTATGTTTTTCCTTCTACAGTTGGGAAAAGAAATTAGGGAATCATGTTGCTGGGGAATGACATTCTGAAAGTGAGTAGGTAATTTGATTTTTTTCAGAGCTTCAGATGACTTCAGGAAAATATTGATAAACTTAGAATTTTTTCTTTTTTTAATCAACTACATCAGGCATCAAATTGGGTCTGTAGCCAAGTTGAAAAACCCTTGACATCACCAGCAACTTCTTGCCCTAGCAGCAGTTTCGCCTCCTAGGCGATGTCCAAACTAACCCTGAAGGAGGAGCAAGTTTTAGACAAGCTTCTCTGCCATATTTTGGAGCACAGCCCACCGTGGCTAGATGTAAAAAGGGAGACAGTCTTCTAGCAAAAGAACAGAAACATCCTCAAAATCACATGGAAACCCCAATTGTTTGAGAATCAAATTTATCCTGCACCACTGTCTTTAAACACACACTCTCTGGTCAGGTCTTTCCCGTTATCACCTCATCAGGCATGAATTTCTTCCTGCCTTGTTGCTGGAAGGTAATGAGAGAGTAGAGCCCCTGTGGTTGCCTTGCACAAGGTGCTGCAGCCATTGATTTAGTGTCTTGTGGCCAAGGGGGAATTTTCACCTGCAACCCCAGCTCAAGACACTGACCCAACAGCCAGAAGCTGTTATTCTGCACCTTTTTGTGCAGCCTCTTCCCTGTGGTCCCAGCCTGAGGTTAATGAAAATAAATTTTCCTTGATTTTTTTTTTCTTTTTTATTAGCGGGGTATGAAAACAGGCAATAATTTTACAGAAAGCAGGACTGGCACAATTGGTACATAGCATCATGCTGCAGCTTTTCAGAAATTAATATAAACTCTTTTTTCTTCTTCTTCTTTTACCTACCAGAATAAATAAATATGATACACATTTGAGTTTCTTGGTAGTGAATTCTAAAGCACAAGGTCTTACACTAAAGCTCAATTTTACAGCAATCTGTACAGTATATTACTTTGATTTCCTTTGTGTTCTTTAAAAGCCTTTGTTCCTTTGCAAGATGGGTTTGACACACAAACACGGATACACTTTGGAGCGAACTGTACGCCTTGGGTCAGAACCTGGGAAAAAAGAATAAACTGATTGCCTCCTGACATGAGAAAATAAACCAAAAATGTATTTTCCATCACACAGACACATCTGAAGTTCTGCTATATGAAATGGCCCTACTCAGTTGTGACAGCAGTTAGAGAGGGCTTTGGCTATTCATAGGGCATCAGGTGCACCATTTAACTTGCTTTGAGTCTAGTGTGTGTTTTGGAGAGATTTTCCAGAGGACTTCCTGCTTGGAACCCCCAATTGTATGGGTTTTTTTGTATATGATAAACTCTTTACAAATTAATTTGGGGGTTAAATGTCCTCTTCTCCTCTGAAGTTGGTGTAATTATTCCTCTCTGGCACCACAACAGTGATGAGGACCTTGCTTTATGTAGGTTCTGGGTCTTACTCCGCAAATCACAGAAACCAGTAACATTGAGTGAACTGGGACATGCCCTGAACATCGTACAAGGTGCTTAGGCCACGTTTAGCATGGGCATTAACGAGATCCCTCACTAATGGGGACACCCAGATGCAGAGGAGACACCTCAGCTTGTGCATCTCTTCCCCAGGCAGCCCGAGGGAGCCGGGGACAATGAGGGTGCTGTGATCTGTGCAGCTGGGAACCAAACAGTGCATCTGCGAAGCCTGTGGAAAACAGGGAACGTTAATCACTACTGGGCTGTTTTGTTACATGCTGGGAAAGTTGGAGCCGCACATCAGAGCAAGGGATTTTTTTTTGTTTGGTCTTGCATTGCTGAAAATTTGTTTGATTTTTTCTTTATTGTTGTTGTTTATTGCACCAACCTTTCCTTATCCTTCCACTATGGATTTGGGTTAAGAGCAGACCTAGGCAGAGAAATAGCTGTTTTTCCCTCAATTGAAAAACACAAACTAGGAGATGTATTATCCTGGTCTAGAACAGATCATAAAAATCAGCAAGGGGCGCATGGACGTATAAGGAGGGAGAAAAAGAAAAATCAACACAGCTTGTAAAAAACAGCAGGTAAGTTCTGTAATTGACTTTTTTCAACCTTAATTGAGTTATGTTTCATAGCTACTGTAATTAAACTAATAGAATATGGTGGATTTGAATTTGCATTTCTTTTCTATAGAGGTTTGTTTAATCCTTTATGTATGAACTCTTCAGAAATGTCTTGACATTGCTCAAAATTGTCTTGTCAATGGAATTACCACACAGGGACAGAAATAACTCCAGTTCCCTTCTGTGTCCACCCACTTTGGTGTTTCTTCAGCAAAGATGAATATCTCTTTGGCTGGTGACCGTGGTAACAAAAACCTAGAGCTGGTTAAAGTTAGTCACATGGTGAAACACCTAAATGAGGAAGGAGATGTAGGAGGATCTGCTTGCTGATGATTATTTTCATATCTGGGAGCATTTTTTATGTTTTCTACATAGCAAATGATGATTTTTTTTTTTTTGTGGAGGAGATACAGGAAGAAAAGTCTCTTGCTCTTTATTCCCACATTGACCATCAAGGACATTTCCCCTTTTTAGCCAAAAAGTAAAGAAAAGGCCTCCCAACGTCATCACTGGATATTTTCTCAGCATTTGGCATTTCTCCTGCACTGTTTAAATGCTTCTTTAGTTTTGGTTGTTGTTTTGTTGGTTTTTTTAAAATTAATACCTATCAGACTTCCCTTGCAGAGTAGAAGAAATTTAACTGCAAACTCCTACCCTGAATATTATGACTGGTTTTTCTTGGGCCTTGATCCTGCAAGGACCGTATATAAAACCTTTAAAAATTCAGTAAGCAGGGTTTGGAGCTGCAGCTGCTTCAGCAAGGAGAGGCAAAATAAGCAAAGCCATAGGAAGGGGAGAAGACCAGCAGAGGAAATCCGCAGATACAAAACCTGTTTGCAAATAGGAATTAAGGAGACCTTTTTCCAGTCTCTCCATCACTGTTTTTAAAGGACTGGGCATATTCTTTTCCCAGCCTCCCATGCCATGCTGTGCATTTAACATTCGTTTTGTATATTAAAACATCAACTTGATCATCTGCATTACAAAACACAAAATGTTGCCTCTCTGTTTACATTTACCTCCCTGCGGCTGAAACTGTCCCAGGATGCCCTGTCCTGGCACTCGGTTGGCCCAGCATCTGGAGAAGACAGATAGCTCTTTTTCTTCCCTAAATTAGTTTGTCTGGGTAGGATCTCTGGGTTATGCTCCAAGAATTTTATATCTGTGAAACTTTATATCTGTGAAATTTTATATCTGGAAGAAACTGCATTACGGATATTCAACTGCAATGAATGCTAAAATGTGCCAGACCTCTGCCTGGGCAGTGAGGGGAGAGGAACCTCACTGCATTTTGATTCTGAGTCTCTGTAACCTCAATTTCCTAAATAGCTGGGGCTGGTGGAAGGAACGGGAACGATCAGACCTCAGATCACAAATCATGAGGGAGATTCACAGGAGTTCTTCCCACCTGAAGGAACCTTCAGGTTTGCAAAGTTCAAAGAGCAACAAAGTAAAACTGCTCCCTTCAGTCTTCCCACTACATACACAGGATTAAATTGGATTAATTTCTCCATATGGGTTTTTTCGGGGTTTTGTCAGAAGCAGCCCAAAAACTCAGCAGCATTAAAACAAGATGCAAGAAAGAGTTACCTTTGACAGATAATTAATTATTAAACTTTTGCAAGCTGGAAATCTAAATTTTTGCTTTTTTCCACCTGCAAATTAGTTTTGGCTTTAAATGTTATCACACTCCCCTCATGGATATTTGACTATAAGAAGATAAAATTCAAACTTTGCATAAAACAGTTCAGGGGCTCATGTATTTTTAAGACAATATATTTTTTCTTTTGTTTACTTTTAAATTTTAGATATTTTCATCCTGATTCAGAATGGGAGAAATAATCTCCAGGTGAGAAATATTCACATGCCCTTGTCCAAGACCAACTGTACCTTCATTGGCTGCTGCACCTCACAGAGCCAGGTGAGGATGGCACTGAACAGATATCCCTATGGACTTGATTGAGGTATAGATGTCTCCTCTCCCAATTTGCTTTCTGAGATGTGTTGGCCTCATCCTGATGTCTGTGATTTTAATAGTGACAGACGCTCCATCAGAGAAGTTCCCAGTAGCTGATCCAATGCTTTGATATCAGCAGTAACACGAGGGATGAAGGGGGTAATGGACCAGGGTCAATTGAAATGTGTGAAGATTCATGTTAAAATGAATTTTTGCAGCGAGGCACGGGAAAGTTTCTCTCCATGGTTCAGCAGGGAAGGTCTTGTCTCCCTCCAGAGGATCATGGCAAATCTAAGGCTGGATCAAGTGAGCTTATCTCCTGCACTCCCTGTCCTCATCTTGAAGAAGGAGGTCATATACCCAAGTGTTTTGACCTTCCCATGGCAGATACTGTGGTATCCATCGTGAACCTATGGTAAGGCTATATCTGTGTTGATCTGAGCTGATGTCACCTTGTCCATTCCCATGGGCAGAGAAGAGATGCCTGTCTTACCTGAGATGGTACAAGAGTAACTACGACCCTCTGTTCTCTGCCTGAAACACTCACACCAGCTGCAGATCCATGAACATATTTTATTACCTGAAGAGTCCAGATTTGGCCTCACACTCAATTACCCCACTTGTTTGCTGGCAATACGGAACATCAGAAGGGGCATTAATTAAATTTGTATTTGCTCTGTTCCAGTGAAGCGACTCCACAGCTTATAAAAGTGCAGAGGATAGCAGGAGACAGAAAAAAATACAGGTAAATAAAACCTTATCAGAAAGGAGGAGAAAAATTAAAGTTTTGTTCGGGCATCCCTGGTTTGGGTGACAAACCGCAAAAAATGAAATCTGTGACTTTCAAAGGATCATTTCGGACAGAGTAAATATGCTTTGGTGGTTTTAATTTATTCAGACTCCTTTGAAAGTTGCAGCCAAAAATCTGCTTCCTACAAATACATTTGGTTTTGGCAAAGTGTAGAATTATGCTAGACACAGAGGCTGATTTGACACAGTTGGAAAAACTAAAGCATGAGAGAAAAGTCCCAAACTGAAGCATTTGGCACAGCAGAAGTATTTAAGGAAGATGCTCTGTTTTTCTTGGAAGTTGATGCAGTTGATGAACTACCCGCTTCAGAGGTCTGATCTTGCTACAGCTTTATGAGGGACAAGACACTATTTCCCATCAAACTTGGCTATTCTTGAATTTCTATTTGTAGGAGTTAATGCTTTTTCATGAGGCCTTAGTGTAGCTGAAAACACTCTTTCCCTCCATGTTTAAAGAGGTAATTTGACCCCTGGCTGCTACCCCAGTATGAAGCAAGGTGGGAGCAAGAGGGGCCATAGGCTATGGGTCTACACCTCCTGGTTAAATCAAACATGGAGCAGCTGATCATCAGCAGACAGACAGTACAGCTCTGCCCAGGCTGATTTTTCAGTCCTAGGCAATCTTATTGACTAGTCCTGGATATCATCCCTCCCTAACACTCAGGATAATAGAAGTGGGTCCAAAACATTTATTTGGTTTGGAGGCGAGGGGGGCGGGAAGTTCTTTAAGGTGACAGAAATATTTCTTATCAACAAGGAAAACCACCCAAGTGTGAATGATGGATCATTCCAATGAAGTAAGACTGAGAGTGTTGGATGCAATAATTTTGGAGCTGGTGAATTTTGGTTACTTGCAAACCCTGCATTTTTGGCAAGTTCATCCAGCTCCCCTCGACTCCAAAGAGAATATAAAGCTACTGCTTACACCTGCTCTGCCTCCAGCATTTAAGCATTTTTCACTGGTTTCATTCTCACTTGAGTTTCTGAGCTGAGGGCTTGAGAACTTGGTGATCCGAGATTTTTTTTCTAGATACAGCTGGCATTAATCAAGTTTTTGTCAAAGAACCATATAGTTCATGGTGTATGAATACATCAGGAATTCATACAAAGTTTTTATTATTCTCTCTTATCAAATCTAGACCAAAATGCTCTTGAAAAAGAAAACCCCGTAATTTATAAGTAGAGTTTACACTTCACTAGAAGACAGAAAAGGAAACAATATGGATTAAAAATAATCCTGTTAATTTGGCCTTTATTTTCTCCCAGCCAGCAGCATTTGGCCAGTATTTTGTCCTTTTCAAACAAGTGCTATTAAAAAGTAAAAGAAAAAATCTTGCCTTATAGGAAGTGCTTAACAGGAAATTCACCTTCAGATCATTTCCTGGCCATTATAAAATTAGCTTTAGCAGAGAGGGGAGAAGTGGAGTAGTGAAGTGCACGATCATTTCTGTTCCTCATTAACACCTTCAGGATGCTGACCCAAGAAGAGCAACTAGCTACCGTCTGAGGTTGGGAAGGTGGCTGATTTGTAACTTTGATACTAGCTACTAAAACTGAGAAGGAAAGGGGGAATAAAAAGAAAAGAGGTCACAGTTCTGTAACACTGACAGTAACACACAGGTGATGGGTGCTGTCAACATTATAAACTATATACAAGACAAAGCAGGACTCTTTCTTTCCTCAAAGAACGCAACAACAACAAAAAAGGGTGAATATAGCACAGTAGGAACCTTATCGCGGGGATAAAGACACGGGGCTCCTCCTGAATGTTACAGACTTAACTCACAGTCCAGAGGACAGTTCATCTGTCTAAACATAAATCCTCTCCCTCTTCCTCCTTAAAATACTTAGTGAAGACCAGGCCAGTAGCATTGTCTGATGCAATTGTGGCGATAAGATGATGTTAATATGTAAATGCAAAGTTTTCCCTAAAAGAGAGCACACCTTACTCCAGGAAGAGATGGGAGTACGTGGGGATTCACGGAGTGACATGTCTAGTGCCAACCTCTTCTGGTGCATCTTCTCATGGGCAATGGTAGCTCATCTAGCAGTCAGTTGGGTAGGGTGTCAAGCCCGAGGGACGCGGCGTGCTGCTTTGCCCGGAGCCTTAGATTCTCAATACTCGTCGTTTTACTGTTCAGGCTCGGAAGGGAGCTGGAAGCCTGCAGGATGGGTGAGGACCAGACCTGCTGAGCATGGGAGAGCGACTGGTAATATGACTGACAGTGCAGAGAGCTCAGCGGTGCCATGTTGACATTCATGCCCAAGTAGGGCATGGCAGACGGTGTCCCCATTTCAAAGGAGGAGTAATGGACCAAGTTGTTGGTGGCTGCCATGTGCTGGCGGAATTGCTCCTGCAGGCGGAAGAGGCTCAGGGGCGAGGACGAGTAGGAGTGAGTCTGAGCCAGGCCACTGCTGGATGAAGGCGTCACAGTTGCACTGATAGGGGACTCTGTAGCAAGAGACAGAGGGATGGGGGTTATTCCTACGGACTGGATGCAGATGCTGATTCGTACCCCAGTGCATCTTGGACAGCAGCATGCGCTTCCCTCTTGCACTGGAGAGGAGTTGTGATAGCTCATGAGACCTAAACATGTGTCTGTCCCTACTTGATACCTTAAAGTATAAAAATGGGACTGAGCTCTTTGCTATGGCTCTCCTGCTACTGCTGGGCACTGTTCTCCTCAGGACCTAACCTGAGCAGGTCTTTGCTCTTTTGGAGCTCCTGCTGCAATAGACATCATGCTCTCTGTGAATCCTATTTAGTGCTGAGGGCAAAAAACCAAGTGTGGGCACCCTACCTTCAAGCATCCACACCACAGGGAATACAGGATTATACCCAACCACCAGCATCCCCCTTGGAAATGACAGGTCCTGACATCAATCCCTATGAAGATGCTGCCCCTCACCTGCTTTTGGGCTTGCTCTCTTGCAGTTCAAAGCCTTGCTGTCCACACCAGGGCTCTTGTCCACTTTAGCCTCATCCAAGGTGCTCTTAAACTCCTCCTCTCTGTCGGTCTGGTCCTCAGGTGCCGACTCACTGGCTGACTGCTCCGACAGGGTTAGGTTGAGGTCTGTGCCAACCTCACTGGGGAGGCTCTGGACCTTCTCAGTGTCTGGGGTGGTAGCCTGGGACTCCAGCACAGGTGGCTCTGTCTTGCCCTCACTGTGACTCCCTTCACAGTCCTTCTGCTTCTGCAGCTGCTCTTTCTGCAGGCTACGCTGCTTCTTTCGGAATTTGGCTCTCCGGTTTTTGAACCAGACCTTCAGTGCCACAAACAGCAAGTGAGAAAAAAAAAAGTGAGAATCCTGCTTAGTGTCAAAATCATCATCACTCAGACTGGGAGCTTCAGGAGAGCCCCAAGTAATGAGGTACTGCAAGCCAACTGTGCCCAAAGCTCATTCCACTTTGTTGGACCTTAGAGAACTACTGTTTTCAGTGCATCTACAAATAACACATCAAACATATTTTTAAAAATATCCATCCTCTTTGTTGATTCTTTAAGACACTCCATTGCATGTATTTTTTTGGTTTTGTCTTTTTTTTTTCTGTAAACTATTTAGGCAGTTGTGTACAAACAGAATGTCTTGCAGCTGTAATGTCTGATGACATTACATTGCCTTACACTCTCTTAGTTTCTAAAATAATTTGGTTGTAAGTGTACTAAAATAATTTGGTTGTAAGTGTGGTGCCAACACTCAAAGTAAGTCCTTATAGGCATAGATTGTTATCTGGGAACTGAATTTAAAGAAGGAGGAGAGAATTCACAGATTTTTTTTACCTAAATCAGTAGACATAGATTAGAAGAAATACGTTTTCAAATCTTGTTAGTGCTGTTTTGATAGTTAGATAAGGCAACAAATATTTTTTAGATCAAGATGTCTTGATATTTATATAAAAGAACTGGTTTTTTTCTACTACGTTTTGTATTAACAGTGAAGAACTTGCTATTTGTCTTTTAAAGCCCAGCAATTCAAGAACCTCCTTGCTAGCAGGTCATAAACTAGCACATTGCACTAGCTGAAACTAAAAACATCCAACCAAACAAAATCAAAAATCAAACCCAAACCTTGGCCTGAGATGTTACAAATATTGACACTGGTGGAAAAGAGCAGCTGGAATTACTTGGGTCTTTCCTCTTTTGAGAAAGCCAGAAAAGCCTTGCAAATAAATAAGTAAACTTCTGTTGCTGTTTCTAAAATTCCCCCCAAAGAAATGTGAAAGAACAAATGAAAACCACTGTACACTTCAGACAATTCTAAATTTAAAAAATGTGTATGTGGATTAAAAGTTTCTTTAACAGATGTATGAATTTGGATGATTTTAGCCTCCCCACCCCCATATTTGACAACTTTACTATCCCCAAATCCTTGGTTGCACTGGAAGAATCTTGAAAGGTCAAGGGAGCTGTCAATCCACTGCATTTTTTTAAACATGCCCCAGTCACAACCCACAAAATATCAGTACCTGGACTCTGGCTTCAGGTAGATTTGTGCACATAGCCAGCCGCTCTCTCATCACCACATCTGGGTAGTGAGTCTTTTGGAAGGTCTTCTCCAGTGCCTCCAGCTGTTGGGCAGTGAAGGCCGTGCGACTTCGCCTTTGTTTGCGGTGCTGGGATCCATAACGTGCCTCCAAAATGATGTCTTGAAATGTACAGCCGTTGGAAGACAAGAAAAGTGGCCAATTTAATTATTGGAATTTGTATGCTGACAGTTGAATAAAGCACTTCCTAAAACCAGATGAAACCACAAAACTTTTTTTCATTGCTTTAGAGCTAACAAAACACATACACACATTTTGCTGTTAATTCAGGTGTTCAAGGACATAAGACCACGGCAGAAAGGGTTGGAACTAGATGACGTTTGATGTCCCTTCCTACCCAAACCACTTTATGATTCTATGATTCTACAAGTCTTTTCTGGAGAGGAAATCTCTTTTGGTGACACCTGTGGAAACTGGTGAGACTCCAGAGCTAAATTTGATTGAAATAAGCCAACCTGCTCCAGCTCAGTAGGGACACGCAGATGCCCAGACCCCACCATGGCATAAGCATCTCTTATTGAGAGACACAATTAAAAACAACGTGAAAAGATGTGTCATTGCACTTCTTTAGTGTCTTGTACGTAGTTCACTGTGGTCTTCAAGGCATCATACTGGAGGGCTGTTCTGGGCTCCAGTTCAGCAAAGCATTTAAGCTCAAGTGCTTATGTGCATTTAGCTTGAAAGCACAAGTTTTACTGAACACAGATACTCTCCACCATCTGGGGTGGAAATGCCAGCCAGGACCATGTCCAGCCCCACTGATTGCAAGTCCAGAGCTCATGTGCTGAGTTCTTCTCAGCAGAACACCTACTCACAAAGTCTGACTTTGCAAACTGTGCTTGGAAAATTGAGGGCAGAGAAGAAATTCAGACTGGGGAAAATATGAGGCCAACAGTAAAGGGCTTATTATTTTACCAGAGGCGTTATTATTGCACAACAGTTAGTGGGAGTAGAAAGATCTTAAATCAATGAAAATAAGTTACTTGAAAATGAAAAAACCCACCCTTTATTATGCAAGTTGGGACATGCTGTGCTACAGCCTTGGAATGAAATAGTCTGGCGAGAGGTTTGCTTTCAAAAAGGAAATGCAGAGAGAGCAGTGTCTGGTATCATTTTTAATTCAGTTAAGAATGTGACTTCCAGTAGAAGAGAGGAATGAACATAGAAGAAAACAACCTAACAGGGAGAAAAGTCAGCGTTACCAGAACGCGGAACCAGATGAAGGCTCTGGCTGCTGTTTATTTATGCTTTTGTCACGACCATCGTGACATGAATCTAAACAAGAAAACAAAACCTGCTGTCAGGCCAGTCCCAGCACCACACAGCCAGGTTCCAAATACGTTGGCTAACGAGCGTAGCAAATCAGCTTTGCACCACTCAAACATTCCTCTTCCAAAACTTCCAGCTGTTTCATTCTAGGTCAGCATTCGCAGCGCCTTTCTAGGGGATTGCCAAAGCCGTGTGGTTTTGGCAACCTGGCAAAGATGTGATCAGGGTAAAGGTCTCCAACAGCACAGTTATGGTTGCATAGAAGAGACTTTTGTGTTCGAGGTGGCAGAGCTCCCTGTGGAGTTCAAACGCTGGTGATAGCTGCCCCTTTGGAGGCAAAGGGACCATCCTGGATGCATTCAGGCACAGCTTATAGAGCAGCCAGGCAAGGAGAAGGGTGATGAGGAGGAGAGAAGGATAAGAAATGAAACTGAAGCTGCCCCATAAAATTTAAAACGCTAACATTTGTGTTTCAAGTACATGAAAACAGGAGAAAGGGCACCGCTTAAACACCCTACCTGCAGGCTGGAATATTCCCAAATTTCTAGAGCAGAGGTTAGACCTACCAGCTCCCTGGAGGCAGCAGCTCATGAATTAAGTTTGGTCACTCCAACGAGAGTCAACCAGCAATTATTTTAATGTTTTAACCATGTTTTCAGGGTTTGTGCAAGAAGGAGAATATAAATTGCAGGTAAAGATTTGCAGTTACAATCAGAAACCTCTGTTTTCTGACTTAAGGTCATTTGCTTTTGTGCTGCTTTATTCTGACTGTCCCTGGAAGGCAAATGAGATCTATAACCTGTACTGAAAGATATTCAGAAGTAACAGAGTATGAGGCAACTGCAAAGGAAACAGCTCATAGGTATATAATGCCTACCCTGCCAATGCTAAGCAGACAAGGGGACTGTGCGATTTAATTTGGAAAGTCTTCCAGGTGGGTTATTAATTTTAAAGATAAGAGGTCAGGAAACCAATTGAATCTCCTGGTCAAGAATATCAGAATAGCTTTTTTATTCTTTTTTAAATCTTCCTCTGCTTTACCCTAGTTAAGGTCAAAGACATTAAGTCCTCCATGCTGTACTCTAAAAAATACAGGCGATCACAAAAACCTTTCAAGAGATCCTTGCAGCTAGGAAAGGGGCACCTTGAGGCCCAAGGTCTGCAAAGTATGTTACAGAGTTCAGGACCATCTGTTCCCACCTAACCACCTATATAGCAAAAAAGTGAAGGAACAAGGATATGGATGACCAGGACAAGGGACGTGCTCTCCTGTTAACACTCTGCAGCCCAGCAGTAGACCCAGGATTAGAGTCCAGGTCTTCTTACTTCCACTTTGGTTGCTTATTGATGAAGATAGTGATTCCCTGCTCTGGCCTATGCCACCCCAGAGATCCCACAAGCTACTGAGTGATCTGAGAAACCATGATAAGATCACTACTAACACCTGGATAAGGGAACATTACTGGCATTAATATTTGACAGTCAGCTGTGTTTCACTGATCCACAGAGTTCAAGACCTTTACCATCATGACTTTTTGGACTACCCACCTGGGAGGACCTTTCTGAAATTTCTGCATCCTTATTTTGGCTTAAGACCTTATCTATTAAATTTAGCCCACAAATGTTTTCTGGGTAATGTTTTCCACCTTCTTTAGGCTGAAAGGAGTCACTCTACAGATTTTTTTTTTCAACTAGAAAGCTATCTTAGAACAGTTACATTTTGTCAGACGGTCAAGGAAGATTACTCAATTCTGGGAAGGTCTCTAGAATCACATCTACGGTAACTTTTTGCGTTAGCTTCCACGTCCTGGTTGTCAGATGTGGTCTACCTCCCTGCATCCAAGTTCAGACCAAAACAGTCGCAGGTGTTGGTCACTTGCATTACAGAAGCCTTTGATGACCTCAGACAGGTCTGAATGTTTTGTGGCAGACTGAAATTTAAAGCAGATGTGTGGCCTACCACATCAAATATTCTCAGGTCTCCATCAATTGCTTTTGAACAATTCCCCCTACCAAATCATAAAATACTAATTGGACTTTGCACGTCCTTCTAATGACTATATTGATGCAGTATACAGTCGTGGCTGAATACTGAAAAACAGCTGAGATGCTCTTTTATGGAAGACAGTAGTAGGACTTGCAGGGAAGTGTCACCCAAGCCAAGGTCTAGGATCCCCAGGAAGAAACAGGTCAAAGTGAAACTCAAAGAAAATCCAAATGAAGATTGTTTTCCAAAGACTGGTTTGAAGGACAGAAGTGGAAAATAGTTGCATGAAGGAACAAAATAATAAAATATGCTATGTCCTGTGGTGACAGGAGGCAGCTCTCAGGGGATGCAAGACTTGTGCCTCTCAGCTGGGGAATCCAATTCACTGCATGCTCATGTCCATTGTGTTCTTATTTACTAACCAGAAAGCAAAATTTTCTGCTATTTTCTGTTCACGTGTTAAAACATATTTCTGTGTTTTTTAATTCTCTCTTTTCAATCCTATCTAGAGGAGCCATGTCCCATCTCACTGGGCTTCTCAGCCGTTGAAGGCCTTTCTGCAGCCAGCTGCAGTGGTCCTCTGACAGCAAGCACTGGAGGGCAGGTGTCACCTTCAGCGCTTGGCCACATGGCCCATTTTGAAATAGCCATGCTAGTTGGCTATGTCACATGCCAAACTCCCAAAGAAGAGTTTCACTCAATGAAAGCAACGAGGGCTCTGTTGTTTGGTTGGTTTGTTTTTATTTTCCCCAGGGAATGGCAAAAGCCATGAGTTGTTCTTACCAGCCAGTCTCTCTGCCAAGGTGAGGGCATGCACCGAGGGTCGATAGTCAGGGGCGTGCTGGGCTTGCTGAGCTGCCTGCTGGTGGAGGTTGTACATGGCACTCAACGAGTTCATGGCATGGAGGGAGTAGCCGTTCACTCCATAGTGCTGCATGGTGACATAAACCTGAAAAACATCAGCCAGAGGAGAAAGGGGCTTAGGAACAGGCTATTCCAGCGCGCTAGTGTCTCAACAGAGCTTTGAAAGGGCTGAGCTCAAAACTAAACTGCTGCACTGAAGGCTTGTGTCCCATCTCTCAACTCCTAACAGGTTCTGGAACAGGAAGCAAAATACAGTCATACCTCCCATAGTCGAACTTCTGGGTTCACACGATTGCGGTTTCCCCGGGTTTGCGTATTTGCCTTATTTTCCCTCTGAATAGTATTCGTGGATTGGGTGACTCGCGGGATCCCCAGGAGACCCATAATCCGCGAATTTTGAGGTATGACTGTACTTCCTATACCAAGACTAGTCTGGCTTCCAAGCTTAAAGCCTGGGATTGGACTATATCCAATTCACAATATGCTGATGAAAAGATGGGAAATAAATTTTATTGTGGTATGTAAAAAAATTTCAGCATATTACTGTGACTTTTAATGAATTGACCTAGCTCTGTCCAGGACTAGCTGGGATTTTGTCACTATTGCCTACATTGAACTGCTCCATATTCCCCTTGCTGTAATGTCAAATAATCATTCCTATCTGAACCTGTTCATGTGTTATTTGTTTCCATTCATTTTTCTTAAGGTTCTCCTTAAGCAAACACAAACGATACAGAAAAGGGAAAAAAAAAAGCATGTTGTGTAAAAAAAAATAAATCTGTGGCATAATAGCACCAAAAATGTTATGGCTAAAGAGGGAATAAGGTTTGCAATAAATACTGACATTTCATAGCTCAATAGCAAGGAAATTATTTCAGAAAACTAATGGCTTTTTTTTTTTTTTTGCTGGTGTGGGCTCTGCATGAAACTTCAAGCTCTTTTTCCTTACAGACCATCTGTAAAACTGAGCTAATATTGATCTCAAAAGCCGAGCGATGCTTCATTCATCTCTGTTGTAAATGACTGAGGGCCTCCAGGATGCTGTTTCTGCAGTTTGTAAGACATTGGAAAGGAAGTTGTGAAACATTAGCCACAAAATAAATTTTTTAAACCACCATTTACATCAGCAAGTCATCATCTGGAAATTCAGTGCAATGAATGAACACTCGAAGAAAGAGGGTCAGCTGGACTAACTTAAGGAAAGCAGACACCCTTTCTGGGCAACCTCTTAGAAAACAATTCAAACACTGGAGGGAGGGGGTTCAGCACCCATGATTTTACAAGAAACCTGATGCATTGAACTGCAAAAATTTGGAAGAACTGTTGCATTTTCTGTACTGAGAGAAGACCTTCATTTTTTGCCTGTAGGTGATTTAAATTGTGAACGACAGCCTGACAGCGAAGAGGGAGAGATGGAAATGTGTTGGTTCCACTACCCCTGCTGCTCTGAACCTCCAGTTCTCTCCAACTTGATGTAGGAAGCACAAACATAGAGTGCTCCTGTTTAACATTCAGAAATAAAACTGTAGTTCCTTGGAAAAGCAGTTGAATTTTATCCTATACAGTCTGGCAATGACCTGAGGCATCTTGTGACTTCACTCTCACAAGCATTGTGGTGTCCAGCAACAGAGGAGAGAAGCCATGCATCTGGAATGTGGTCAAACTCTCTGCCAGCTCAGGGACGAACCTCATTTCTCTGGGATTTTTTTTTGTTTTGACTGAGAGGTTTGGAGTTATACGTGTGAGTTCTGCTTTTAGGATTTTCTTCTCAAAGAGACTGCAGTAACTCTAAGCCCTTAATTTGGGACTCTATCATTCAGCCTCATTCCTTTCTCCTCTGTGCTCTGCCACTGCATCATTTCAGCACTGATGGGGAGTGACAGGTCCA
Organism: Pitta sordida; assembly: GCA_013390025.1. NCBI lineage: Eukaryota > Metazoa > Chordata > Aves > Passeriformes > Pittidae > Pitta > Pitta sordida. The sequence goes on along the minus strand of WEKX01003740.1, from coordinate 898,994 downwards.
GGCATGGTTACAGCACAAAGATCTGATACACATGCTGATGCCATCTTCATCTGCTTTGTGTCTACCTGTTCACCCATTCTAGATTAACTTCCCCCAATTCTAACCTGTGAAAGTGGATATTTTTGGTTCAGATGCTGAGCTAAACACAAAAGTAGCATAGCTCTGCTCTAATGGAACTTAGGGAAGACCTAAGCAATGCTAAAATTGTTGGCTGGTTCTCTGAACAAGGTGAGAGATTTCACATGCCAACAGATTTTTTGCATTTGTGTTTATTTTCCCCACAAACCACACTGGGTTCACAACAAAATTATAGCTGTGATGTTGCTTTCCTGGACTGCAGAGTTTTGCTGCTCATAGCACATGTTAAGGGACAGGAGTACATGCCAGTGAGATGCATCCTTGGCATGGCCACAGAGGACATCTCCCATCACCTGGGGAAGACTTGCAGGTCTCTGACTCAGACACTACCCTCAATAGCTCTGGTGATGTCTGCGGCACAGCCTCATCCTGTTCTTGGTGTGGTTCATTTCCAAAGGGCATCATCCTCCTCTAGCCTGCAGCAGAGCAGTGCCAGCAGACACCAAACCGGTCCAGCAGGCAGCAAGGCTCAGCCAGTCCCCACTGTCACAGGGTCCAACACGGATGGAAAGTTGTTTGCTGCCTCACTTTTGCAGACAAGGGTGGGATCGGCTTTTTCTGACCAATGCAGGCAACAAAACAGACCTTTGCAACTTCATTTTGCCTGCTCTCCTCCCACCCCCTAACTCATGACCCACCTGGCTGGGTCTGCCAGCTTTGGCCAGTACGGTGAAGGTCTCAAAGCTTATTAAGTTTCTTCGTGTTTTGTGAAAACCAATTGGGGACACAGAACCTATTAACTACCCTGGGCTGCAGCCAGGCCTCTGTCCTTAACAGACACTGGAGAAAGCAGACCAGGGCTCAGTCTTGCCAGAAGACACGTGGGAGGCCAATGTGTTTGACTCCCAACTCACAGAAACTCCTGTTTTTCTTTTCTAATCCCCCTTGCATGTCATCAGTTGTGTAGCAAATTGGCACATTAAAGGAAAAATGAAGAGGGAGAGGAGGGAGATTTTCCTGTGCTATACACTCTCCCACAGATACTGCCAATGGTGTTATGTCTGGAGCCTAGTGTTTCCACTGGAATACTTGCTCCAAGAATATTTCAACTAATTTGATTGTTAAAAGATTATTTTATGTGTACACGTGTCTCTGAACAAACTCTTTTGGGTGGCCTAGAATAAAATGCATTAAAAAAACCCAACAGCGATTTCAAAGGGATGGACTCGGGACAGGAGTCAATGCCCATCACAGCTTTGGTGCTGCCGGGTATGCTGCAGTGCAAACAGGCAGAGTTTCCTACTTGTGCAGCCAATGTATCATCACAGATTCAGTATAAAAAATGAGGGAATTTACTGAGTGAGACTGTACAGCCTAGTAAGCAAAGTTAACTGAGACTGCAAACAGTTCCTGCTTAACTGTCAGCTCCAAGCTCGCTCCAACCCCAATAAATTAAATATTTAAAAGACATCATACAGCAATTTTTTTTAATGGAGAAAGCCATTCATCAAGCCACCGCTGTGTTTCACAAGCTGTCGAATAGTGCTTACACTGGTTAAAATAATCTTTATATTTCATTAAGCAACCAAATAAGCTGATCCCTTCCCAGTGGCTGTATAGATGGTTTTAATTTTCAAAATCTGCAAATGCATCTTTTATGTCTCTGGGTGGCTGGAGGGCCTCAGGAACAGCCACAGCCAGGAGGAGGATGAGAGCGAAGTTTGAACTCCTGCTTTGTGGAAGAATACGAGCTTGAGCAGCTGTTGATAAGCTGGGAGGGTAACGTAGGGTCCATTCTGAAAGAAAGGGAATGCCTCATGCTGATTTTGTGCATCAGAGATCATTGAAGACTTGGGAAGAGTGGAATAAGGAGATGGGAGCTGAGGAAAGGTGCAGAAAATCAATGAGTGAGAGAAAAGTACCCCTTTCAAGAGCCTGTGGGCTGATCCTGCAGCATTTGCTCAGCACACAGTGGATGCTGCCATGCAGTACCTGGGGCTGACACCTCCTGGAGCAGGTGGTTTCTTTCTGTGTGGCCTCTCGGGGGCACATTTGTGACTCTCCCATTCCCAGAATCACCAGACTTGCTCTCTCACATCTCACAGCACCAGGTTGTGAGGTCTCCCTGCCATGCCCTGTGCTGGACCCTGCTGGTTCTGCATTGCTTTAAGGCCGGGTGATGTAGGTCTCTGCCCATCTCTAACTAATCCAGAGAGCAGACCACTCGTTCAGCTGTTGCTGTTCAATCTGATGCTAAACAATTTGCACATTTATCAACCAGGAACAGGAACTCCATTATCCCAGAGCAAAGCTGTACTGCTCCAACCGTGTGACTCTCATTCATCCCCTCCCAACACTGTCCTCCAAAGCCTCAGGTTCCCATAAAATCAGACAGCGCAGGAGTGGTGCAATTTATTGTACACCACTTGACAGCGTGACATACAGGGGAGATTTGGCCCAGGGTTTTAATATTACAAGCTTTGGCTTCTCAACTTTTGTAAAAAGCTCTAAGTTTCCCTATTTAACTGGTAACTAATTTTGTATCATTCTACATGGAATGCTGTCCTAAGAGAAGGTGTGAAGACAGTCCCATACATTTCCTCACCATGTGAAAACTCCCATTCTTAGTGGCTTGCGTATGTGTGGAATTGAAACAGATCTGGGAACAATAAACTATCTTTTAAAAATAAGATACTGAAGCTTTCTGACAAGTACCTTTCAACAAAATATCTGTATTTTGTGTCTATTTGGGGAAAAAACCCTCAACCAAAATAAACCACAAAATGCACCCTAGGGATGCATTAAGTGCAACCCAAGAATTTGAGATAAGGGCCATTTTCTGCTCACTCTTGTCCTCATTTCACTAGCTTACTTCCCCCCCATCAAAACATCATCAGTCTGTAGCTGTTTTCACCTGCCAGTCACACGAAAGTCTTTAGCAAAATTACAGAACTGACAAAGCTCATTAATGGAGAAATGGATCTATCCCCGCAACCTGCAAAATCAAGCGTCACTTGTGCTGGTCACAGAGTTTGTGTCAAGGTTGGTGAGCTTGTCCCCATCCCAAGCTGCCCTGAATATGGGTATCCACAGCAGTTCCCTGTGCCAGCATTGCTCTGGAGAATAAGAGTTTTAAACCAAGACAGTGGTTTCCCTCCTTAAATCTATGCTGAGTTGAGATGGAGGAGTTTTCTTCAATAGCTTGTTCTTGACAGTTTTTCCAGCTTGAAGTGAAAAATAATGCCCAGGACAAGACATTTGGCCTTCTCAAGTGAAGTGTTGGGTGAGGTGAGGTTGAGGCTGGATGTAGGACTCAAAGCTCTGCAAGGACCACTTTCTCTTTTCCCTTCAGCTGTCCCCCCAAATACTGAGTCAGTCCAAACTCAAAGTACTGAGACTAAATTCATGAATCTACACAAGATACTAAGGTGCCATCATGAAGAATCGGGTAACAAAACCTATTAGTTAAAACCACCGAATTTTTCCTGGAAAACTGACGAGGAGGATACTGAGTCTGCTTTTGACTGGTGGTCACTGTGGACTCTTGTTACATTGTCACTTCATCAAAGCTGTCTCAACATTGGGAAGGTTGGTGGTCATGGGGTATGAGGGAATTCTTTATATGGAAAATAAGCTGTACAAAAAAATTAAAATCTGGTCTTTGGAAAGCTATTGTTACAAGGGAATTTCAATACTACGTACATAGTTTGTTGCTAATGAAGAGAGACTCAGCACAGATGCCTTTGAAGTTTGGAAGAGCTCAGCACAGCCTTGGGTCTGTGCCCCGATGCAAGGCACAGCTTGAGAACTGGAAAAGTATCAGCTAAAAACCCCCACAAATATGAAATAGAAATCTGGTGTTCTTAATTGGTATTCAGGGTTCTGAAGGTGACAGAAAAACATAGGAGCAGCCCTGTCAGGTAAAAGGAAATCTGTGGTCCTCAGCTCGAGCACCTGCTAAGGTGGTACAAATCACTACTTGTGTTTATGCAAAGCATAGGAACTCACTCTTCGTTACTAACACATAATAACAGCAAATGGTTTGCAGTACAACATCCCATCCCCCTTATTACCACTGGCAATAAACACTGAAAATAAAATCACAAGATATATACCCCTGTGCCGGAGCTGTTCTGTGTTATGATTATATACTTTAATTCCTTACTCAGAAACACTTCAAACCAGCAAGATAAATAACCAGTCTCTGACTCTGTGTATCTCACATTCTGGGAAAACAGTCTCACTCTATATAGAGACATTGGGTTTATATGTGTTTGGTACTAAATGAATTACATACCTGGGGGGTAATGAATAAATGATCCTTGCAAGATCATTCTATTTTTTTTTATCTATCCCTAAATCTTTTAGATATATAAAGGTCCAAAATCATGTAAGATAATAACCAGCCTGTTATAAATCAGTTTTGTTCCTCACGTGAGATTACTGAATGTCTAAGGAAACAATTTCACCTTTCTAGTGGATGAAATATAAATAATTTGAAATACTGCAACACATCACAATTTCTCATTCAAACATCAAAGTCTGAGAACAACATGCACCATAAAAATAGGCTTCCAAAGGACTTTTCTTGTAACTGAAATAAAGGAATTGAGAACGGCTCTCAAAAAAATTCCCAAGACTCCACATTTCTGATTGTCCTCCAGTATTTTTACACCTGTGTAAATCCCTGGATTAAGTGGAGTTAAGTTAATTAGAGCTCTTAATTAGCTAGGATCTAGTTAAACACGTTGCAACCCATCAAAAGCAAAACCTGACCAATTGCACCAATTCTTGCGGCTCATGTTCAGCTATCACTAGCGACCTTGGTATAAAATAAAGAGATCTTTTTCTTTAAACCAGGAGAATTGCTAGCAGCTGAAATTTGGAAATACTTCCAGGTAGGGACAGCACCACAGATTTTGGGTTGACCTCATAAAATAATTGCCTCTTTTGAGACTGTGCTGCTGCTGAGAAGAGCAACTACATTTGTAATGCTCGTCTATTTGTAGCAGAAGCCTAGTAAGATGGTTTTGAGTTTTACAAAACAAAACTCAGAGCATCCTGCTCAAGGAAGTTTTATTGTAGGACTCTACAAACTGACACCAGGTTGTGAGCAGCCGATATAACAGGCCCTGGCTAACAATGGTAGCTCTCATCAGCTGCTGTGATTTTTAGTTAAGGATTTTGTGAAACCATTTTTACCCCAAAAGCCCTGGAATAAAAGAACTGAGTGATTGATTTAGATGGTTTCTGGCAAAAGACTTTCCAGTGTCTCTGTTTGCAGAGGCATTCTTCAGAGCAGCAGGTTCACCATGCCCAAAATAAAATAAAGACATCCTTAAAGCTTCCGCTTTTGAGTGAGGGATAAGTTTTAGGGCTTGGAACCCAGCAATTTGCTGTGTTGAGCCAGGGCTGGTATCACTAAACATCACTGTGGTGCTAAATCCGTTGCATATTTTAATTTACACACAGCAATCAGTGCTTCCAGATGAAATCAGGACAAACCTCCCTTCTCTCCTTCAGAGCAGCACTCAAGACTCAGGAAAAGCTCTCAGAATTTATATTGAAGCATTTTCCTGGCTAAGAAAGGCTCTTAATACAAGCATCACTTTGACTCTAGTTTCTCTTCTCATTCCACTCCCAGCTCAGTCAGCAACTAAAAAAACCATGCATTTAAGATTTCTTATGATTAACAGCACAGTGGAAACTGAATCCTACAGCCCAACATTGCCAACATTGGCGCTGCATGCCCCATACCCATGGATGTCAAATGCAGCAGCATCCCACTGCAGCCAGGCTCACACAGACCTGTGCTGCCCACCTGCTCTCACCTCTCCAGACCTTTGGGCATCTCTGTTTTCAGATTTGCCCCAATTCAGGGCTTGGAGTAGCCTTAAAGCGCTCTGCAATCAAACTACTGAGTTCACAAACAGCTTAAAGGGTTTATCTTGGGTGTTTATATGGAAAAAAAAGTAGTTTCCCCCCTACCCTTTCCAAAACAAGCATGTTTCTGGCTTAGCTGCATGTACCTGTGGTTTGTCTGGCCCAATCCTTCCCCTCACTCCCGTGAAAATGCCTTTGCCTGGGAAGCATCATGTTGGTTTCCCTAACACTGGCAAAGGGAGTTTTCCAAGCCAGCTCTGCCCTTCCCGAGGGCTGCTGGCAGCATGAGGGTGGCTCGATGCTTTCTTTCTGCTCCCAAAGCTTGTTTGTCAGGACTGCAAGGGCTTCCTGAAGTAATCTCCCCCGTTAGGGCTCAGGGCTAGATTTTAAGATCAGCGTCATGGTTATGGTGCTCAGGACAGATTTGCTGAGGCTGTTAAAGACATTCCTAGCTCTGCTCCTACTGCTCTGCAAGCCTGGCAGCCAGACTGGCAGAAGGGAATTTGTGCTTGCCCCAGGCACTCCCAGTGCAATGCCTCAGCTGAGATGCTGGGCTGTAAGGTCAGCAACTGGGATGAGGCATGGAGGGAGGGCGATTTCTCCATTCACCATCACTACTCATCAAGTGAAAACTTGGAGCTGTAAGTTCCAGATGTTGAGCAGAGAGCAGTTAGGTACACACACGTCTTTGAAATGCAGCAGTTTGCGCTGCTTTGTTGGAGTTTAACCCAGCTGGCACAAAATTACTTTCCTACATGCACTTTCAGCTGCAAAGCTGAAAAGCTGTGACACCAAGTGCACTTCTACTTGAAAATGATTTGGAGAGAAGTAAAGAAAATGCATATTTTGAAAGCAACACAGGCTGAGAATCTGAACCCAGGATATATCTGCAAGTTCAGCTACACTGGCTCTACCCCTGCAGATGGCTCTTATAAGTACTCAAACAACAGTCACAAAACACATGGCGGCAACTGCTTCTGTTCAGTCTGAGATCAGCTATATGGCAAAATGACAGACAAGTCCTACCTTAGTCAAAAAGAAAAAAAAAAATCCTAACAGGCAGCTCCAGCAAGCCATGGAATTTTGGGGCACTTCTAATACCTTAGGTATTAAAACTAATACCTAAACCAGAAATTTAAAATTTCCTTCAAATGATAACACTCATTTTCATCCTACCACTAGAAAAAGCTGTTTGACTTCAGTGGCTTTTACAAGATGGGGCTGGGGTGAGTGGAAGTCTTGTGCCACCTTAAATCAAGGCCACAAACTGGAATTAGCAGCAGCAGTGCCAGCGGCAGGGGAACAGCATGGGTGCATGCAATGCTTCCTTTCCTGTAAGCGTTTGGATCCATACACCAAATTAAGTGCAGCTGCCAAAGTAAGCAATATATTTTGGCCACCAGCAGGTAATCTGTGCTTTAAAGAGCTGTGTGCTGTAAAGCAGGCAGAGCAGCTAAATGTCTGCTGGGTTTTGCGGGGAGATGTGGGGTCCTTCAGCAAGAAGGATGTTGACCCACCTTGGACTAAGAGCTGCAACCTACTCGATCCCCCCGGTGCTCGGTACAGCTGAAGACATCAGGGTTCTGCAGCTCCCTTCTGGGGTGCATTTCCTGCCCACCAAGATCATCATCTAGTCTCCTCTAGTGCAACTGTTGCTCTTTCTTTGGAGGATCCTGGTGGAGCTCCCAACCGTCACCCCCACATTTTAAGTGCAAGAGCAGCATTTCTGAAGTCAGTACATGTTTGCTTTGGCCTTACACAGACTCAAACAGGTCCTAAGAGAGCTGTGCCAGCAGCCACCAGGAAGAAAATCACATTTATATTGTCTTCTACCCACAAACCCTGGCTGTAAACATCCATTTCCCACCCTTTGGTCCATCCTGCTCCCAGTCCTCAGTCAGAGACTCTTTCCTTTCCAGAAATTATATCTGCACCAGACCTGCTTTAGCAAACATTAAGAGTCTGATCCAAAACTTATTGAAGTCAAAAGGAAAAAAATATGAATCAATTTCAATAGCTCTTAAGAGTGGAATAAACTGCTGTGAAAAATCCCAGTGAATTAATTCCTGAATATTTAACTACATTTCTGAGTTCTCCACCTTCTTCACAACAGCACATTTCAAAGGAAATTCCCGTAAAGTAGGTTAGTTTATCAGTAGCCATACAGGAAAATCTGTGATTTATTCTTCAGCATTTTTTTTCTACTACTGTGTTTTTCCAGATGAAGCCAGACAGCTATAAACATTCTGTTTGGGCGGGAGTGGTGGAAATCAGCACTCAAACCTTTTGAAAGGGTTTGAACTCTGCTGACAGGCATCAGTCACAGCAGCAGCATTTCCAACTTGACAAGCTGAATTTTGGGATGCCCCTGAAAAAAAAAAATCACTGGAGTCTTAGAAAATATTAATTACTTCTAGCTAAAGGGTTTACCCATAGCATCACCAGCAAAACCAGGAGGGCAGCCACATAAGAGCTACACCTTCTCTGCAGCACCTTTGTTTTGGCACGGCTGGCTGTATTAAAGACAGAGGATAAAAACTCTTCACTCTAGCTTCTTCTCATGCATTTCCTCTCTTCCTCTGCAGTGTGCTCTTTTTAAAGGATAAAGGCAAAAGGCACTGGGAACAAACCCATTGCAATCACTCTCTGTGCAACTGTATTGTGCAAAACTTGCCTGGCCAGCTTGCCCTTCTCTCTGATATGCGGAGAGCTCCTCTGGCCTCCATTTCTTTGACGAAGGCAGTGACTCTGGCACGGAGGAGAAGTTACATCTGCACCAGCTCCAGCTGTGCCATCTGATATGGCAGTAAGATCACTGCAAGAGCATGAGGAGACTCTCCCATTGAGACATCAAGACCTCTTTAAAGTAGCAGGAAAAGCTCATCTAAACTGCCTTTCTGTGTAATGACGGTATAATTTTGGGTGTGTTTTGAGCAGTATGTTGCTGTAATTTAATACAACCTCTCATTAGTCACAGGGTAACTCCGGGCTGAAGACACTCTTACCCTTTCAGCAATTTTGTGCCCATTATGGAAAAACTGAACTTAGAACAATGGTCTGAAAGCCAAAGGGTTGTAGGTCCAAGTCTCTCCGGCTGAGTCAAACAAGGAAGCAGGATTGATTTGTACCAACTTACTCATGGGTGAAAAGTGAACACGGAGGGGAAAATCTAAAGAGTCAGCATGCCGGTTCTGAGATGTGGTTAAGAGAAAAACAGAGCAGTGAGAAACTGAAGATTCACTCTCTGCCTGCCACTGCAGTGAGTGTGGGGCAGGGAGGGCGTCAAACCTCTCCTCCGACTAAGCCTCGTCCTGCGCTCCCTAGGACAGGAAGGGCGAAGGGGCAACTTTTCTTCCACTTGGGCACCCCTTGGGGCTCAGCTTTTACTGACGGCCTCTAGGTGGGTGAGGAACCCAGCAGGGTCAGCTGCCCGCAGCTTAGAAACCCAAGAGAGGAGAAGAGAGGGAAAAAAACCTAGCAGGAATTGCTTGAAAAGGTGGGGAAGGTGGGTCCTGGAGGTTATCCGTGCAGCCCACCTCTCGCTGAGCCCCGAGCGCACAGGGAAGCGGCCGGCGGCTCTGGCCGGAGGACGGTCCCACCCGAGCCAGCGACGAGCAGACTTCGCTTCTCGTTTCCTTTGTGTTCCGTGCAGAGGTGAGGGAGAAAAAAACCAATAACCCTCCAGCCCTGCCTTTGGGGAAGCAGGAGGCTACTTCAGACAAAACTGTTATCCATTAACATCCAATTATCACTTGGTCCAAGCCATTAATTATAAATCAGCCTCCTAATTGGGATAATTAGCTCTCTGCTACTTAATGTAGTATGACTGATGCGTTTGGAAAGAGGGTAATCAGTCCATTTGTTTAGCGTTAGGCGGACAAATCCAACTCTCATGGTTTAATTTCAGCCGCAGCCTTCCCCCTCACCCCCCACCCCTCCCCGGCCCACCATCAGCATTCAAAGCTCACTGTAGCTCCATTAATTGTTTGGGAATCACGGCGGGGATGGGCACATGCGTCTCCGTGGAGCTTTCGAGAGGGCAGCGCCCGGCCCGGGGATGCGACCGGACTCGCCACTCCCTCGAGGGGGAATTGCTGGGGTTTTGGGGAGGGGGTTAATTCGAGGGGACGGGTTTGAACCTGAGCGCGACTCACAGTTGCGATCGCTCCGGAGGAGCGAGGGATTCCCCAGCACTCATCACCTCTGTCAGGCCTTGCTTCTAGAAATCATTTCGGGGAGAGCGGAAAAACTTTTTTTCTTTTTCCTCTCCTTTCCCCCGCTCCCCCTGGATGTCTCATTAATGCCGGCTGCTCGGCGAGCCGCCGATAGCTGCGGGACATGATTAGATATTTATTACTGTCATTTACATGGAAAACTTGAGCTAACCAAGTGGAACTGGAGGGGGCCGCCGGAGGGGACGGGATGAGGCGGAGCGGGGACTTTTCTTTTTCCCCGGCGCTGAAAGCGGAGCTGGAATGCGGGACACAGACGGAACGCGGCCGGATGGAGCAGAGGGTGCGGGAGAAACCCAGCAAAGCCCCATCTGGGGACAGGAGTGGTGGGCCAAGCCCTCCCTGTGTCTCGAGCTTCGGTACCACTTCGCTCCGCCCGCGTTTCGTTTCGAAAGGGTTCGGGCAGCGCTCGGCGCGGGCATTCCACCCGAAACGGGGAATGTTGCCCCCTCCCTCCTTTCTGCTGACAGCCTCACCGAGGAGACCCTCGGGGACACCAAGGACCCGTCTCGGGATGCGCTGATTCCTTTTCCCCACCCAGCCGCCCGAGGTCTCCTCCTGAAAATAAATGGAAAGTACAGGCGGGAAAGCCGCTGACTGCGGGGACAGGAAGGCACGGCGCTTCTTGCCGTTTCTTTCCCCAAATGAATCAACAGCCACGGCAAATGTCGCAGTCAAACCTCGTCTACATCGGAGAGAAAACTTCCCCGAGAGCCTTGCTTTGGATTAGAGGAACCTGTGTGTCCGGTCCCCCGCAGGGCTCTCGGGGAGGTCACTCACTCTCTCCTTGTGCCGGTGCAGGGAGGATGGGTCCCGGGCGCCCTGGGCAGACAGCACCGAGTGGGAACACGGACTTTTTTCCGCTTAAGTGCTGGNCACGCGTGGGAGCGCCGCGCTGCGCCCCGTCCCGCCCTACTCCATCCGCCCGCGCTGCCTGCGCGCTGCCTGCGCGCCCGGCGGAGCTGCCATCTACCGGGAGTCAGCATTGGAGAAGGATTTTTAANGCAGGGAGGATGGGTCCCGGGCGCCCTGGGCAGTCAGCACCGAGTGGGAACACGGACTTTTTTCCGCTTAAGTGCTGGCCGCGGCGGAGAACAACCCACCTCCCCTTCCCTATCTGTTATCCCATAGCCCGAGGGGCGACTCTGGCGGAGATGTATGAGATCTCTTGCGGTAAAAATATGCATGCGGATCCCCATTTGGTTAGCCCTGTAATGGAAGCGTAAATAGGTTTCGACTGCGAAGCCTTCAATTTATCAAGAAGGGCTGACAGGGCAGGTCCGGGGTTTATATGCCCCTTAAAGAGGAGAATGGGGGAGGGAGGGGGACGCGGGCAAAGACCGACACCTCAGCCCCTTACAGGCAGATCTCCAGCCGTTTTGCCGTCTAACCTCGCAAAGGCGTGATGTGGGAGTGTGATTTGTCCTACAAAGGGTTCCTAATGTTGCCGAAGTCTTGCCCTCCCTTCCCATCCCTTCCACACTCAACTTCCAGTCGCATCAGAAAGAAAAAAACAACCCCGGAGCTACCCCCAACGGGGCCATCACCAGCCTCTCTTGCTCCCGGCCCCGCTCGGGGGGTTTCTGCCCTCGGCAGCTCTCACCAAGCTGCACAGCTTACTAAAACATCATTATGTAAATAGGGAGAAAGTTTCCTTTCCCTCCCGCGGAGGCCGGCAGACGGAGGGATGCACATCCCTCACTATTCCCCGAGTTGAGCTGTACCCCAGTCATCCCTGGCAGATGCCTAAACCTGTCCAGAGCGGGCCTAGGGGCTGGGAGTCCCCAGGGGTCAGTCAGGAGCGAGGCCACGGGCTGGTAGATACGGGTTTTCTTCATTTTGTTTGGGTTTTTTCTTTTTTTTTGAGTGTGATATACTCCGAATAAAGGGGAAAATTAAAAAAAAAAAGAGGGGACAGAAGGGCATAGGATTTGGGCTAGAGTCTGGGCTGGGTTTGCCCTCCTGGGCAGTGCGTGCATCCCTACCGGTGGCCTCTCCACCGGCCGGCGATTCCCCCGCGGAGAGATTCCCGCTCCTCGCAGCCAAGCCCCAGACTTCTCTTATTTCCCCTTCGGCATCCCCAGCCCATCCGGAACCGCGCTGCCCGGTGGGGGTTTCTTACCTGGGGCGGTGGGGCAGCCT